>JAYJME010002189.1:0-14264 GCA_036873775.1 Costaria costata
TGCGTGGTCAATGGTCAAATGACCAAGGTAAGCAACAAATGAGTACCCCCCCCCCCCCCCCGTGGTACTTGCCTTCGTACTTATCGCGCATATGGTTCAGCACCTCCACTGCTCGTCGATATGCGTCGGTATTTGCTAAGCACGTTCGCGCGCTTCCAGCGATATCAGAAAAAGGCACAGGCTGTACTCTTTTGGTGGTTCTGTACCGTACCCACACAGCAATATGTATCTATATACTTCGTATATATGTTTCTTCGGCAACTTGCCCAGGTATATATACGTACTGTATTTAGACGGAGGTGTTAGCGTATCGCACACCATCCGTCCGTCAGGACTATCGACCACATAAACGGCCGTGGATATGAAGTACGTGGCTAGCACATCACACACTCTGTGTACGTCGCACCGACCGTCTCACGTAGAAGACAAATATTTCACGGCATGTCGCCCTCAAAGGTCCAATTTCCCAGGAACTTTGGCCGCAGGGTCGGCAGAAACCAGCAGAAACCGAAACGCAGACGTTGTTCTCGGGTGTATGCTAGAGTTTACGCCCACTAAAAGCAACGAGGCTATCGCCACGATCAGACCGCTTATCGTACAATCTTTGATTATGGTGCCTCAAAAACAGTGTGTTCAAGAGTGTAGGTGTTGTCGCTTGCCCTCCGGTCCAACTATGAAGGGTTGCGCAACCAGTAAGAAACAGGCAACAGCATGTGCGCTTTTCCCAGCTCCAACCGACTGCGACTGATGCTGTCGTACCCCCCCCATCCCCTGTTAATTTGGAACGCATGTCCTTTGCCTAATACTGCTGCACAATTTTATTCGCTCAGGTCCGTGCCACGCTATCCGAAGAAAAGTTGGAGAAGGAGGCGTTTGAGGCGTCAGAAGTGGCCAGGAGGGCTGCCATCGAGGAAGGGGTCGCCGAAAAAATGGAAAAGCATCACATTTCGAGGGCGATTCAGCGGGAACAGGCCCGGGTAGAGCTAGCCGTCAAAGCCAAGGCCCAGGTTTGTTCCTGCAGGCGTGCTACGATAGAGGTAGCACTTTTTGGCTTTTGTTTTGTTTCTGAATGACGGGGCGGCTCCTTAACGCAAAATCGTCGGAACTTTATTTTCGTTTCGCAATCTGTTTTGTGTGTTGGTATGCCTAGTCCACCATGGGTTTGTTTGTTCCTCGGGCTGCCCTCTCAGTTCACTCACAAAACAGTTTTTGGGTTAAGGTGGCATGGAGCTTTTCAAATATCAAATTCCTCGGGCTGCCCTTTCAGTTTACTCACAAAACAGTTTTTGGGTTGAAGTGGCTCGGAGCTTTTCAAGTAACAAACCTCAGAAAAAAAAGCATGGAACAACATCTCTACCGTAGAATGTGTCCCTCTACCAGTTTTATTTGTTGCTACGTCAAGTCTGGGGGCGTCTTAACCACGTTTAGTACTACTGCAGTGCGTGCCGAAACCTGTGTCCGACTCTTATTTCAAGTAGTTTGACCCCAAAACGGGTCTGCGGTCTTGAAAGGGGTTAATATTTGTTTTAACACATCCGCCTGAGGATTTGTTTTTTTTAATATTATTAGACAGTATCCAGGGGAGCCACGGACCTATTACATATTTTCGCGAAGAATTATTTTAGAAATACGCGCGATCGATCTACCGATTGTTTGAAAAGCTGAGTATTAATTAACTATCATACCTGGTACATGAATAAAATTCGAGAAAAACACCGTCTCATTCCAAAGTAAAAAATGTACCGATGTAAAATACATTGCGCTCGAAGTTACACGCAGCTTGCAAAGATGGGTATAAACCGCTTAACCCCTTCAGAGCCGGAAACGTTTTTTTGGGGACAAAACTACTTGGGAATAGTATGGGATACTTGTTTGCGGTAGTAAAAGGGTTAACTGGTCGAGCTCACAGCTGTCGTACGTCAAAACAAAAATATAAAATAGGAGGAAAAAAGCTACAGGTACCGTCTACCAACGCCCACACAATGTGTTTTACTGCCGTTGCATCAACTCACACAAGTTGACGACAGTTTCAAACATGCCTACTGCGGGAGTTCCAAGCGACAGCTATTATGTACTATCTTAGCACTTTGCGCGCGTTGTTCGTCGTCGCATTGAAGCTGAAACGAGAAAAGAACATCTGCAACACCCACCACCCGCGCTACGTAGCCTATTTTACGCTGCTTCGAGGGGCATATCGCTTGTCGAGCAAAGTAGCTTCCCGGCTTTTTCCTTCGTGTGTCAACGGTCAGTTTCTCGTGCACCAAAAGGACAAAACGAAGCATGGAGTGGCACATCGCGGCAAATGTGCAGCCACGAAGCCATTTTATACTGCCCGTTGCCATCAGGGCTGAGTTGTACTTACGCACTGCTGTGTTGCAGCTGCGTACGATATGTCGTGTGCGGTCAATCAATCTTCAGTCATACACGTACCCTAACGTACAAGGTACACGTTTCGTTTCTGCTGTTTCAACGTTTCCCTTCTGCTGTCCCAACGTTTCCCTTCCGGCATATGTATGGCACTTTGTTTCCGACCATACCTTTCGACGTGGTTGCTCGGGGGGGTGGGGGGGGGGGGGGGTGAACGCTACAGCTGAAAGCAGCAAAGAACGCCAGAGGAGTGGCGGCCGAGAGGGCTAACCTGCTCGTAAGAGACGCCGCACCGGCTTTGGCGGAGGTTGTGAAGATGAGAGACGACGCTCACGCGCAAAGGTAAGAATCGTTCCGCCCCCGCCAATTCGAACGCCGAACTCTACGAGTCTCGTCGAATTGTTTGGTGCACTGTTCACGAAGAAATGCGTTCGAACTGTTAGGGGGTGGGAAACCGCTACCCACTTGGGTCGGGAAAGGCCTGTGTACACTCTCCAAACATTTACCCCGAAGATGGAATGGATACTCTCGACCAGTCCGACGGAGATGAAAGCAACCGGAGTAATCGAATAAATGACAAGACATTGCCGGTAACCCAACAAGCCTGCACACGTGTTTCTTCTGTAAATGGAATCAATCGTAGCCTAAACGTGTTCCGACGCAAGGCCTACACACAGAGGTGGTGGCAGAGCAATAATTCCTCATCTCCAACGCGCGCCGTAAGAGTTGCATGCCGACTGCACTTGCCATTCATTAGGGAAAACATAATCAAGTCACGCGGTGTACAGCAGTATATGCAAAAAGAAACAGTTCACAAGAGCACCCTAACAATTCTGCCACAAGAATTTCATACGGAGCCTGCAATGAATGCTTGTGTAGGGTGGAGTGTGTGCTTCAGCTTAAGGCGGACACGGAGGCGGCAGCAGCACTCATTCGCGGCAAAAACGAGAAGCGGGCTGGAAAGCGAATTCGGGAAGAGGCCAGGCACGAGGCGGAGAAGGAAACACTGGCCACTAAGGGTCTCAACCCGTACAAGGTCAGTCGAACGCAATGGGGGTATCCTGGAGACGTATCCTAAGTATTTACTTTGACGTGATGGGGGGTGCATGGTGGGGATTCGATGTTCGACCTTCATTCTTGTTATTTAGTGTTTGTGTGATATGCAGTGCGGTTTTACTCGCAGTGATGTAAACCTAATTGTACACCATGCTAGCCTCGCGAGCATCGGTTAATCTATACGGTTGGACAGTAACCAGGGAAGCAATTACAACCAACAGGCTGCTCTAAATATCGAGCAGCGCACGGCCCCCTCCCGCTCCCTCTCAAGTCTTCGAGTCGTGACTAAACGTGGCCCGCCCCTAGCAGGTGTACACATGCAACTTCCCACCCCCGGAAGCTTCTGCTCTCTCCGATTCTGAACACAGATAAATATATCTCCATGCCTCAGAAGACACTCGCTCATACTTCCAAGTGCCACCGCCCGAACGCACCCTCCCCTCTCCCCCTCCTCCATCGCCGCCACCGCCACCATCTGACCTGGGAACACCGCGTTACGGGTGCGTTGGTACGACCTTCAGGTATTCAAGCAAAGAGCTGTGGACGAGCGAGCGGCCCGGGAAGAGCGGAGGCAGGAGAACAGAATCCGCCGGAGGAAGGAGGTACCGCCATACTTATGTAGTCGCCATGGTTTGATGGGCCAATTTTGAGCTAATATGGTTGGCCGGGCGTACTTCGAGCTTGCATGTTTTGGTCCGGTCTACTTTGAGCTTGCACCCTGTCCATCTTCCGTTTTCGTTTCAGACGGCGAAATCTCGATGACATGAGATGGAACCAAGCGCCTAATGATATCTGAGGTTGACCATGTACCTGGACCATACGTGGAAGGTCGCCGCCGCTTATATACCTGGGGAATATCGATGACATCCTGATATTTGTTTATCCGTGCTGGCACCATTAATTGTTTGTCGAGCACGGTCGACCGCGGTCGCGACGCCGTTGCCTATGCGCAGTCGATCAAGCGAGTACTCAGCCCCGATTCAAGTCCTGGCCCCACAAGCAGGTTAGACGTCCCTAGTGTTCCCTAACCTTGCGGCGACTTCCCGCCGTAGATCGAACGGTGGTGATGGTTGTGGCAGCTGCTGTTTTACCGTGGTGTGGTTTTCGTGATTAACTATATCGGCACTTCGTGGTCGCAACACAGGGTTTCAACGTTCCAGAGGGAAAAGTAAAAACGAACAAGCAATAGAACCACAATTAATGGTAGATCTCTGAACTCTATAAAATAATTATGCTGATGATTATTTGTTCCAGGCAGCATTTTCGAGGGGGGGGGTTAACGAATTAGTTATACGCAGTATTAATAGTTGTTTATTGTAAGGAGACGCTATGCACGCGAAAAGTGGGGCTACATAACGAAAGGTTGCAGACACCATGTTTGATGAGACATGTCCACAACCGCCCCCGCACGCCATCGCAGGAGCTGGCGGAGAGGCTCGACGACGAGGAGGCCCTGAGGATAAAGGAAGGCGAAAAGGCCCGCGTGGACAAAGAGATGGAAAAACGATTCAGGGACGAGCTTGGAAAGTGAGCGCCGTCCCTCCCTCCCTTCACCCCCGCGATCGCACCCGTAATACGGCAAGAGTAAATAAGACGTACCCCCCCCCTCTGACGAAATCTCAATGCCGACTTTACCTACGACTGGTACGACCGACAGAGTTTAAATGCCCGAGCGACGCGTCTATACGGATAAATCTCGACGAGATCTCCTAAAAAAAAACGATTTTTTCGTTGTTTGTAAACCCCCCCCCCGTTAACCCCTTCAGAGCCGGAAACGGTTTTTGGGGGACAAAACTACGTGGTACTTGTAGTGTGGGATACTTTTTTGGGGTAGTAAAAGGGTTAAGGCTGGTTGTGGAGGAAAATTTCGGCTCTGAAATTAATCGCAGGGGGTGAGTATTATACACGATCGTACAAGTGGGTGTATGGTAGTCGTGCCTTTGCTGTTAGATGCCGTGAGTCGTGTGCCACTACGTTAATTGAGGCGGTGCGCATCGCGAGGTCAGAATGCACAATAAAGTATTTTAAAGACTGCATGAATGCCTTCTTTTCGGGAGGGCAGTCACTCTTGCTGCTCTGATTGGCTGGACAAGAAAAGACCTCAAGGCGACCCACCGTTACCGTAACGCCAAGCCATATGATCGTTCTATGACGCACCATATTTGATTCCGAGAACGAGGTTCTCCCATACCATGTGACGCGTGCTGCGATAGAGGTAGCACTTTGTTTTGGCCAAAATAGTTTCTGAACGACGGAGCTCCTTACCTTAACCCAAAATCGTCGTTCTGTACCTATAGGCCATGGGATGGTTCATCGGGTTAATTTAAGCGCACAATATTTATCAAAGTTGGGTGTTGGATGAGGTACGTACGAACAGAGCATCCCGAGTGGGGAACCTCAGAAGGCACATGGAACGACACCCTTAGCGTAGCACGTGTCCTTAGTATTACTACTACGTCAATTTCACGTCCCATTGGGCGCTTTCGCTTTCTAACCCCTACTCTTGCACAGACTGTTCATGCCTTTTTGTTTCCTTCCTTTTGCTTATTTTACATATGTACAGACACGTCACGGATGCTCGAAATCGGGCGTACCTCCGGGCCAAAACCGTGGACGGGACGGATATTTTGGACCCGTCGGGGAGAAAAGTCCGCGTGGAGCCCAGCCAGGTCCGATGCAGGCGCTCGCTGGGGAATAGGGGTGGCAACAAACTTTTTTTTTTTTCTAGCCTAAGGCTCCTCACTTGAGAAAAGCTAAGCCGAATACAAAATCCTATGGGCTAGGTATAAAACAAAATCACTATTCTTACTATTAATATCGTTATCATGATGATGATGATGATGATGATTGTTATTCTTGCTATTTTTATTGTTAGTATTAGTATGCTTAGTCTTATTATTATTATTATTATTATTATTATTATTATTATTATTATTATTATTATTATTATTTTTCCATCCTCGACAATGTGCGGCATGACCTTCGTTCACTTCACTCAGTCACACACATTCCAGAAATAAGGAGAAGAGGAAAACCAAAGGGAAACCAAAAGGAAAATGCTAACCTACGCAACACATCTAACTACTCTTCTGTAAAATCGAAAAGCACCAGAACGAGATCCATCGACGACACAGAGGCGGTTCCAAGATTTTGGTTACAATGTCTTTCCGGAAATAGTCGCGCGCCTGAGAAGTTCGTGTTAAAGAGACCAAAATCAAGATTATAGAAGTTGGGAGAGTCCCACCCACCCAGCTCGGCGTATCAGGGTTTCTACATTTTACAACTTCGGGGACGGAGGTATAGTGAGCACTTACCACGCTAAGTCTGGACTCCTGATAGCGCGGGAATATATCCCGGGTGTAGGACCACCGCCTTGGGCAGAAGGCCTCATCCAATCCAATAGTTGCTTGAAAATAGTCGGTAATGCGCAGAACCGAAATATGTTGTGTAACTTCCAAGCTGACGGGGTCCGTCCACGAGAAAAAAGCTTTCGGGGTCAAAAACGCCAACCCCGGCGGTAGAACGCCTCTGATCCGAAGAACTTTACGCTCGTATAATATCAGTTTGTTGACAGTGCGGCCAAGTCCACGAAAATTCTCCCCCCATTCGCCAACGAGAGAAAACCTAGAACAGGAAACGCAGCGTATTTTGTTGCCCTCGGAAGGCACAAAACGGGATTCGGCGGCAAAGAACCCCGGGCCGACTCTACCAGCTCCCTCGCCTACACAGGAACTGGTCCAGTAATCGCGAAATCATTGTGGGCGCACCCCGTGACTTGCGTACCCCACTCTCGCCCCCTAAAGGCGGCTTGCTGATCCGTACGGCGCAGCCTTTGCCGGTCTTTACTTCCCCCCCCCCCACCTGTTGGTTTTCGTCCACCATGCCGACCAAATCGGGAGCAATCGGTTTGGAGCGGCGCTCGAAGCACCGAACCTCTACAATTGGCGAGTTTTAGAAGAAAGCAATTGTCGAAAAGGGAAAACCCTTCATATGATAACAGTTTGATTGTGGCGGTACCTTCGATAGGTTCCAAGTTCTATTCAGCAAAGTGGTAGTCATCACCCAATGGCTGTTAGCCGCTCGACGACGGGGGGGGTACTATTAATAGTGCTGGCCGAACATGGGCAGACGTTCCAATGTATTTTATTTGGGGTGCCTACGCGACAGAATCGCCACCATGCGGGCGGTCGCTCTCACTTTGGTTGACCACCACTGTTTCATCTTTGTTGGGGGAAAGCTATGATATAAAGCACCACGTCCCTGAAGGGGGTAAGGTAAAGCTAAAAACACTCGGGGCACACGCCACCGGGGTTGTCCGACTGAGCGGCAGCGCCTCGCATCGCGCGTGGAGCGTGTTTCGCGGAGCACGTTTTTTTTTCTATTGGAGGTTTTGGTCAGGTCTGTGCTCTGCACGCTTGGTACTCCTTTGCGCCACCGCCGCTGAAATATTTTCGTAATACTCACAATTTACGCAAGGAATACCATAGGATGGCCATCTAACTCTCCCATGACGATAATTATGGAGCTATATACCACTGCGTTTCATGTACAGCAGGTTTAAAATATAGGCGAACGGGCATGCACCTACAACGATACAACGCTGGCCCACCTTCTGTACCGCAACACTCCTAAGTTCCTGCTGCACGTCTGCGAGATTGGAAGCACTCCTCTCACAAAGAAAAAAACTGTTCATCGACGACAGGTGACTACGATAAAAGACGCGGCCTTCGGGTTGGGGCACCACCCTCGCAAGACGCCGGCGATGGCGGCGGCGATGGTCGATCTGGTGGCATCCAAGCCACGACACGCAGGTGTGGCCTACAGCAGCGCACGGCGGGAATGTATGACACCTGGCCCCTGCCGCCCCGCGATGTGCCGCGAGCGTAACATGTTGCAGGACTCACGATTGTGATTTAATGTAGCTCACAAACGGTTTTGCTACGAGTACTCCGGTCGGAAATAGTTCACTTTTGCGTGCAAGTTCGCTGCCGATACCCGTGTTACGTGGCAAGCGAGACGTGGCCTATTACGCTCGGTCGCGGGCTGGATTATTCTCCGGGGCAGTCGTCGCGTTCTTGCCGACGATGCACTGCGATATATCGGGATTTGGCGCTGTGAACGGGAATGATACGTACCCCTGACAGTACGAACAACAAAAAAACAACTATTCTGTGAGTAAATTCCGACGATAGAGTAGGAAAAACTCATCTCGATTTTTTGTCATGAATGAGTATCTCGGCGTCATACGTAGCTCCTAGGTATATAACCCCCGCATGCTTTGTTTACCCTTACCCCTTCGAGCGTGCGACGAACACATATGGTATCCCGGCTTCTTAGCTCCTAGGTTTAAACCTTCACATGCCTTTACCCGTGCCTTTCCGGGTGTACCTCGGTATGGGCGTAAACGTTTTCAGGAGTAAACGCCGGAGAGTTTGCAAGACTGGTGCCTCGCGATACACCAGCGGCGGAGGGTGAAATGCACCATCCGCCGACCCTGCAGCGTCAGAGGATAGAGGAGACAACGGAGCGAGTAAGCGCGGCACTGGCACTGCCATGGAAGGCGGTCACCCAGCGACCTCAGCGGCGACACAAGCAGCCGGACGCCCCGCGAGGGGCGAGCAACAACAGCAGCTCCTCGAGGAGCTCGTCCCTCCCGCCGGTAAGCCGACCCTTCCGGGGGCTGGCATCTCGTTTGTCACTGCCGATAGCGTCGACGGGGAGGAAGCGTTTGGAGACGGTGGCCGAACGGGTGACAGGGGAACCGGCTGCGAGAGGGCTGGTGGAGGGGGTCGCGAGATGAGTGCGTTTGAGAGGCAGGCGTTGCAGAAGGCCAGGGCTCGGCAGAGGGAGAGGATGGATGAGGGCGAGCCGCAGGTAAGGGAGAAAGGAAGGGCGACTCTTTTTTTTGTGTTTAAGCACCTCTACCCCCGTTTCTAAATGCCTTTGGTATGACCACCGAGTTGGATGCTGCTATGTACAGAGCCTCTTACTTTTCGCTCGAGGTCGCCGTTCGTCGGACTAGTTTTTTGCGATGGTTATGCGTCCTCGTCTGGGATTGTTTTGTGGTCCCGTGGGTAGTCTCGCGAAAGGATCATTCTGTCGACTCTTGCGGGCGATGGCAGTCACAAGGTCTGGCGCCGACCGAAGCGTGGTCGACGGCAAGAACCTGTTCTTCATAAATCTAACCCCAGCCGGATTATTCCGGGCGGATTCCTACTGTTCTCGCCCTTTACCTTCTCTGTGAACGGCATATTGTTGGATCTAGCGCAAGACGGCCGTTCGGTTTATTCTACGTTGAAAATTACAGCTCCGCACCCATCGCACCCTAGTTCCGTGCATATAGAAACCTAACCCACTCCGACGGCCGCCTTACCCCGACTCCAGGTAGCGGCGGGAAAGGTGTTCAAGGGACGGCCGTCCTTTGTGGCAAAACCGGATCGAATCGTGTTCAAGGATTTCGTCGTGGGAAAGGTGGGTTGGGGTCAGCTGATTCTGAATGCTGACGTTCAAGTGCTTATCGGTGGGACATACACGGCGTCGTGGTCCAGCTTTAATGGCACATGCAATCGAAAAATATATACATGGTAGTTGTCTTGTTGTTGCACTCGGTACACCTGGTGCTGGTTCTCGGTGGATCAGAGGTAAAACGTCTGAGTCCACGAACACTTGTGTGATTTGCACGGACGATACGCGTGTCGTGGGCAGGATTTGGGAGCCTCGCTACGAAGAAAAAGTGTGTGCATAACATTAGCTCCGCGAGGTGGTTGCAATGACGGCAGTTTGGCAAGTTTCAGCCTATGCTGCTGTGATTGAAGGTGCTGTCCAACTCAACATGCCGGGGCTTATAGCTCCGTGAGCCATGTGTTGTAACCCGCGCCCAACATAGCAAAATGGGAAAATTGAGCCAGAGCTCAGCTAATACGAAGTGTCACACAAGTGTATCGATCGGTCGTGACCGCGCGAACTAGGCTTTCTCGAAAACCCTTTGCCCTCGTCGTTTGGCGTCGGTTCCTTTCGCCCGCCAACATTCTTCCCTCCCCAACATGCATTCAAATTGTACTTGAAGGTGCACAGAAAGCGGGTGGTCCTGACGAACGTCAGCCTCACCTTCAACACGCTTAAGGTCCTTGAAATGTCCGATGAGATCGACAGGTTCTTCGAGGTAAGATCAAGACCAAGCAGCAGGTAGTCTATTCGTACTGCTTTTTTTTTGTGACGTTTAGCGAAACACCCACCACCCTTCTGCTTGGCGACGTTGCCCTCTGCCAAAAGAACCCCTGCACGGCGGTGCCGTTATCGACGTTCAGTTTCCATTATTCGAAAAACGCTGAAAATAGTGAGCTTTTTCAGCGCTGCTGCCCTCCTGTGCGTGATGAGCCTCAACCATGGGAGGTAGGGCACACCGTTGTCCCTGGGGAAACAATAAGAGATAATGTGGACAGGCTGGGGTTACACTATTACGGGGGACCATAGTTACTAGGACCTACTGTAGACACAATAGGACCTACTGTAGACGCCAAAACCTACATATTTCCCTATGTTTGCTATCAATATTTGGTCCATAGTTAATCGGACCTACTTGTAGGCCCAATAGAACCTACTGTAGACACCAAAACCTATATATTTCCCTATTTTTGCTAACGACATTTGGTCCTGTTTACTATGGCCCCCCGTAATAACAACGCACCTGTAAAAGCCCGGTTTGGGTTTAGCTGGAAGGCTCCCCGTTTAATGTTTGGCCTCCTTCAGGTTTCCATGTTTGTGTCGAGAATATGAGTGCAAACGTGTCGGACCGTGTCAGAACGACCATCTAGCCAAGGCAATATTGTCAGGCGCCGGTTGCTGCTCCGCCACTCGCACTCGGCGGCATGTCATGTACATATTCGTCGAGGGTAGTGCGATGGTTCCGCATGGTTCAGTGTGAGGGAACTTGCACACACGACGTGCGCCGTGTTTCCCCTTTCTTCTGTCCTGTTGCTCTCCACGGCAGGTGACTTACTCGAAGCCCGGGCGATTGTCTGCGGGAATGACATGCGTGGTCGATATCGCGTTCACCCCGAAGGCAAGCAAACACCGCCGCGATCGGAATCGCATCGGCGATATAGCTGGATGTACCGATCGGTACTACTATTACTACTACTGCAGTAGGGCAGCAGTACTCCCGAGGCAAATTGTTAATTGACAACGACGTCGCACAGCAAGTAACAATCGCTGTATTGACGCAGCAGAACAGCAACACCAACCTACGACATGGAGGCAGGCAGGCAGCGCTCAAAAATGAAAAGTGCAGCAACCTTCCGGGAACCAAGAGAGTTCAGCAACGCGTCCCCCTTGCTCGCCCGTCAGCAGGTTGATGAGGACGTCTTTGCGGAACTTCCTATCCGAACTCAAACCGGCCCTCTCTCGATCCCGGTGGTGTGCACGGCGAGGAGGGTGAAGCCGAAGCTGTCCACGACCCTGGTTGTTTTCAGAGGGACGGTCATGGGCGAGACGGAGGTGCGCAGCTTGCATATATAAAGCCGTCTGCGGATGCTGCTGCGTTCTCTCAAGCAGCGAGTTGCGGGGTTGCTGGGCTCAGGGCAGTTGTGGGCGCACAATCGTAACGCTAGATTACTGAAGAACCTAACATAGAGATTCGTGGTTCTGAGCAAAAACATTAGGTAGATTCCCCCATGTTTTCCTCTTCTTCCCGGGGATGTTTGTGAGTGACCGACGTTGAAGTTCATGCTGCACACTGTCGGATGGCGAACAGAACCAGAAGATTAATAATAACGAGGACAATAGGTCAGGCCGACCGGGTGGGACAAACATTTCTCCGGAGCGCCAGTTGCTGGCTCTCCCCCGATAACATGCCCGTTCGGTCGCCAGACAAAAATCTACAGTAGCATGTGAGCGAACGGGCGTCATTTCGCAGGCGATAGTGTTTTGGGGGCGCCGAATCCCTCCCCCCCCACTCCCCCCGCTCCCCTCTCCACCATGTAAAAAACCCCACCACTCATTAATTTGTTCCTGTTGAATTAAGGAAAAGGCCGGCCACGAGGCGCCCACAAAGAAGGTTTCGTGTATGTTACCCGGCTGGGCCACACCAACTACTGTTCGGCCCCCTCGCGAGAACTTCACGAGGAGTGGATGCGGTGGATGACCACTGCCATCGGTATGGCTCTGGGGTCAGAGGGGATAGGGCCGATGGCTGTAAGCAGGGAGGCCCTGCACAGGGGGGTGCTGGGGCCGCCGACGCCAGCGGAGAGCGAGGTGTGTGGCATTTTACTATTTTCAGATTGCACCGACTTTTGTATCGAGGATACCCGAAGATATAGATGTACCGCACTCCTATTTCTAGAGCTGTGAGTTGGCTAACTTGACTATAAGTCGTTGACTAGTTACTAATTGGCTAGGTGATACCCTCGGTTTCTGCCCTGGTGACCACTTTTCTGGCCGCCCCCTCCCACCCCTCCTTCGCCCCCAACCCCCCATCCTCCTCCCCACCCCCCGCTTGCTTGCCTGTTTTCCATCTGCCTGAGACAGGTGTGCATGAAGTCGGGGTTGGTCTTCGGGCTGACACAGTCTCGCCACCATTGCGCGAGCTGCGGTAGAGTGTTCGTGCTGGAGTTCTGCAACCGCCGCGTGCCCCTACCACACCACGGCTTCGAGAAGGCAAGTCGGGCCAGGTGCTACTAGTGGCCCGGCCCTGGCGACGGCGTGTGTTGTCGGTGGTGGCGTCACGCATGCCTTTCCGTCGTGAGTTGATTATGTGTTGGTGTTGTCACCTTCCCCTACGCTACCCTACCCTACCCTACCCTACCCTACCGTACCCTACCCTACCCTACCCTACCCCACCCTTCCCTACCCTACCCTAGACTGGCGCTACGATTGCGGGGGTACCCCCATTTTCACTACAGTGTTTCTGCCACTCCGGCGCGTGACTCATTACGTCTCTCAAAAATATTTTTGTGTTTTTTTGTTTTGTTTGCGCGGCCAGGTCGTTGCGTGTCTGCGAAATCCAAAATAGTAAAAAGCCTAGGACTACACATACATAGAATAGTCACTCTTACACATAAATAGGATATTCACTCTTCCGTGTGTCTCTGACCCGCTGAAAAAATAGGACCTAAAGGTGCCCACTCCACCTTAGCATCAGCCCCTCCCCTGTTCTACGCTACACTGCACTGCACTGCACTACCTTACACCTTACCTTACCTACCCCAACCTTTCCAGCCCAAATCAAGAATCTATGTTGAGGTTGTTCTTGTTTTATTCTGGTGTGAGGGCAGCACCTCGCCGACGACGACGAAACAACCGGTTTTATTTTTCGTCCCTTTTTTGTGTGGTGTTCGGTTTCCGTAAGGCAAAATAAAGCCGTGCTTTGTCCCTTACGCACCCACCGCCTTTCAGACCAGTCTCACTGTTCTGCGTTTTTTACAGAACGCACCACTTCAATTCAGAGTTGGATAACTTTGGTGGCACCATTGCCCCTTTCGACGCGCAGGTACAGAGTATAGCGACCAAAAACGTTCTAGCTGCGGTGTTTATCAACCATCTATTGCCGGGGAAAGACAGTAAATAAAACCCATGATACACCCCAAAACCTGTACGTATTTTTTCCCAAACCATAATTGGCCCTGGATACTGTGTACCCACGTAATAGTGGAAGCACGCGCCAGTACGACTGGTCTCGTGCTGCGCGCGTGCCGGAGATTATCTTGTCTTTTTAGCTCGGGTGCATGCGCTCCCTCAGCTACCCCGGGCGGCTTTGTGTGACCGATGCTGTAGTCGTCAAGTTTCCCCCCCTTGGAGCCCCAAAGTGATTTTAGTAATATAAACGTCAGGGTCAAGCGCGGGGG
>JAYJME010002190.1:0-14260 GCA_036873775.1 Costaria costata
CCGGCGTCGGAGATTGGGTGCACGGACTCCACCCGACGGCGTTGCCGATGCCACCCAGTTCGAAAAATGCGGCAGAGGTGACGGCGGGAGGGGCTGGCCTCATGGCGCAGCCAACCTTCGACCACCTTCCCCGTTGTACGGTAACCCTGGAGTTCGGGTTGTCGGATAATGCTGGCAAGAAGCGAAAGAGGCCCATTGTATCTCGGAAGCAGCGCCGGTAACGGCGGCGGAGGCGGTGGGAACCGGATCTGGCGCGCCTTCAGGTCCAACTTCATTCAGAGCCGACCAAAGTGTCGCAGCTCTCGGATCAGTGTAGTTCTGGGCTTGACAATATGTTGGGGAATGCACCAATTGCGTCCGGAGAAGCGGCGGTAGCGGCGGCAGAGGTCGTTGGAGGTTTGGATGTTGTGCTGGCTGGCATTTCGTCATGCCACAGGCCACTAGGTGTCGACGCTTTTGAATCGTCCATGGCTATGTTGCTTCCCTCAGCGACAACCGTACTCATGGCGCGGCAGTGGCTACCGCCGTGGCCGATGCTTTGGATATTTCAGTTTGCTAGATGCCTTCGGACCCGGCACCTCCGATTTGTATGGGGTGGAGCCAAATGTGCCGTTCGCGTTGGAAGCGATGGTGTCGATGGCGGCGGAGACAGCAACTTAGGTGATGACCGTAGCGGTTAGAGTGATCCCGTCGTGTGCAGGTGGTGTGCACGACTCTTTCCCCAACGTCAAATCCACCCCCGCCGTCTCCACCGCCGGCGCCAGCGTCGATCGAGGTTCTGAACGAACAGCAGACGACTTTGGAAACGTCGCGTTGTCTGCGAACGACGGGCGATCGGGGATGGTCGCCAGTAGCATTGCGGCCGTCATGTACGCCACTGCCCTCACGGGGTCTTCGGGGAGACCTAGCGGGAGAAATCCTGCGACTAAACAGGCCTCCTCACGCAAGATATCCTCAAAGGCCCGATGAGGGCAGCGACGTACACCGCGCAGCGCTGCCGCTGGCGGCAATCTCCGATGGTGTGTCGCTCGGAGATAGGGAGCCATCTTAAAGGGTCCTCTGCTGTCCGTTGAGAGCCTCGACGGACGCTGGCGCCGGTGGCGGCGACCGCAAGGGTGGATTTGACGTTGGGGAATGAATCGCATACGCCATCTACCTACATCGGTGCCAGCCTATATGACACAGCCGAATCGTTTTCCGCTACGACGGTCGATGTTAATATGAACATGTTTGCTACACCTTCGTTGGGCACGCCACCGACAGCTTCATCGATGTTGAGCACGCGGCCAACGCCCATAGCGATATCTAAACGATACGGGCTGAAACTTCACAAGACTGGTCAAGAGTCCATCACGTCACTAGACCACGCGGGCATATCTTATCCTTTTTTCGGAGGAAAACATACAAGACAATATGCTTGCTGTATACATATTGGCTACCGTAGACTATACTTGCGAAGTGCAACCCTCTCCTGCGTGCATGTTGTTATTTTACACAGCATCGAGTGAAGAAACCATTCATACTGCCAAGTGGAGGAACCTCTCCGGCGGCTGACGGCTGCGGAAACGGTGAAAAGTGGCAGTTTGAACGCCAGGGAGGGAACGCGCGAGCCACCGGAGATACTTTATGTCATATGGGCGGCGAGATAGAGCAACGAGACCAATACCTTTGGCTAAAGCGAGAATGTTACATCGCCTTTGCGAGTAGGCACGCAGCAAGCGACGAACCCATGATATAGCATGTGCCATGTGTATTTGTGCATGTGTGTGGTTGTGTGTATGCATATTTACTTTCCCCTCCACCCCGAAGTCGTTTTGCGGAAAAGCATTGCGCGCCCCTCTGTTTCTTCCTTCCGACGCGCGCTTTGTTGCTAGAATCGGGAGCGCGAAGACTCGCGAAGCGAGAGGACATATTCACCTAAAACACAGATGTAAAGTGCAAGCAGGGTGAAGAGTGTGCGACTATGACTGGCAGTTACACGATACGTCCAGTCTGTTCAACAGGTGGTGGACACTGTGACACGACAGTGGGCAACACGAGGAGATGGCAGTGACTTCAACAAGCCGTGGGAGATTTTCACCCGGAGGAGGTGCGTGGTATTTACCGCATTAGTTCGTCGTCGATGTCGCTCCAATGCCCTTCGCCGCGAGCCAATGGCTCCTTGTGACTCGTGGCGCTCGTGGTATTCCCCCAACACCTGAACCGGTAACATCGTATTTCTGACAGGCCGCCAAAGAGATTGCACGCATCAGTTTTCAAGGTGGATTGTGACCCCAACGACGTCCCGGCACTGGTGAGAAGCTATTTTGGTGCGGCGTTGACCCGTGGCGTACGAGAGAAGATGACCACCAGGATCATTGACTGGGCGCCCGCAAGAGACGTGGTGGCAGCCCGCACGCTCCGGCAGCGATTGGAAGCCAAGCACGCTGTGAAGTCGCAGGTGGATGTGGTTGCGATCGTCCAGGTAGGGTCCCGTTGTCGTGCTCGAAGTTGGGCTTGTCATTGTTCCTGTTACCGTAATACGAAGTATGTGCATATTCTTCGAATCTACAATCGCCTTGTCCAACACGAGGGGGTTGAGCGAAGACGCTCTGTATATCAATCAATGCGGGCATCATGTACACCAATAAGGGAAAGCAGACACCATTACACGCGCGCGATGCGATCAACGTCATGGTGAAATGTCGAAGTCACCATCACAAGCTTGTCTCAAATATGTTGTCCCCGCCAGCATTGACGCCCAAGAGCGCTGCCGATTTGTTAACCACCCATGAGTCCCTAGCCTCTTGTAGCAGTGATGATGCCAGAAGAGGTTTGGAGTGCATGCGTGACCGAATAATCGGTTCTCGGGCGTCAATATCGGTGGGTAAGTTATTTGGGATAAGCTTGTGATGGTGAGTTTGAAAAGTCACAACCACGTTGGATACATTACGCCCGTATGTTGGCGTCTGCTTCCCCTTATACATAAACGACCACATGGATAGACGGACGACGTCAACTTACGCGCGAGATGCACCCAACGTGGAGGTGATATTTCACACTCACCGTCACAAGCTCGTCTTCAAGAAGTTTTCCCCAAAACAATTGACGCCCAAGAGCGTCGTTGATTCGTCGGCCACTCATGAGTCCCCAGCCTCTTTCAGGAGTAAAGCTGCTGTGTGATATATCAGTTAGGAGGAAACTACCTGTTGGGCTATCAAGACGTAGCCAGTAGGTAGTTTCCCCTAACAATGGTACCGCGCAGCAACATCACTCCTAGGAGGGGCGGGGGGTGTAGTGACCGTCGAATCGTTTACGCTCTCGGGCGTCAATATCGGGGGGAAACTTCTTTTGGTGCAAGCTTGTGACGGCGGGTTTGACGCCAACACACGCGCGCGATGCACCCAACGTAATGGTGGCATTTCAAATTTACCGTGGCGTGTTTGTCTCAAAGCAGTTTCCCCCCCGATATTGACGCCCGAGAGCGCCACCGGTTCATCGGCCACCCATGCTTCCCCCGCCTTTTCTAGCAGTGATGCGGCATCCTTGCTAGAAGAGGCGGGGGATGTATGGGTAACCGTAGAATCGGCGACGTTCTCGAGCGTCAATATCTGGGGGGCAACTTCTTTGGGACAAGTGTGTGATGGTGAATTTGAAATGCCACCACCACGTTGGGTGCCCCGCGCGTGTGTGTTAGCGTTCTGGCTTCCCATTTTACATAACGTCCGCATTGACGGATGCACAGAGCGTTTCCGCTCAACACCCTCGCGTAGAGCAGTGCAACTGTAAATTTGAAGAGTATTCACCTATTCCAGTAACAGAAAAATTGGCAGTCGCAATTCTGAGCACAAGGTACTTGAACGACCATAACCACATCCTTAATGATGATAACTTGTTGATGCCCGATCATGAAGAATGCTCTTGAAATCTAGCATACCGCGTAAGGTCGTTTGCCATTTCGTGTACCGGCACGCCCCGGTAGCCATATATTCTTCCTTCTGCAAAGGTTGGCGCAGGGCGTGTTCTATTCCCTACGGTTGTAATGCGGCGCGATGTTCCCGACCAGTTACCGATGCTTTCATGGACGTAGCAGTTGCTATCGGGGTTGTTTTTGCAGCACCCAGCAAGCATTCATGACACGTTTTAGTGTTTTCTATCTCGACATGTTTTAATGTTTCGTGGCAGACTTCTCAGTAAAAGCTTCTCCCTCCGTTTTTCCTCGCGAGGGTTTCTCAAGCCCCGACACTTCGTTCGTACTGCATACATACCTGTCCCACAGACGGCAAAGGTAACCGCTAGCGCTGCGTTTCTCAACCGGACGCAGCCCCACGTGATGCCGTCGTATGCAGGTGACGTGTTCTACTCTTTCCCCAACGTCAAATCCACCCCCGCCGTCTCCACCGCCGGCGCCAGCGTCGATCGAGGTTCTGAACGGACAGCAGACGACTTTGGAGACGTCGCATTGTCTGCGAATGACGGGCTATCGGGAATGGCCGCCAGTAGCATTGCGGCCGTCATGTACGCCACTGCCCTCACGGGGTCTTCGGGGAGATCTAGCGGGAGAAGCCCTGTGACTAAACAGGCCTTCTCACGCAAGATATCCTCAAAGGCCCGATGAGGGCAGCGACGTACAACGCGTAGCGCTGCCGCTGGCGGTAATCTCCGATGGTGTGTCGCTCGGAGATAGGGAGAAGTCTTCAAGGGTCTTCTGCTGTCCGTTGAGAGCCTTGACGGACGCTGGCGCCGGTGGCGGCGACGGCGGGGGTGGATTTGACGTTGGGGAAATAATTGCATACGCCATCGCATACGCCATCTACCTACGTCGGTGCCAGCCTATATGACACAGCCGAATCGTTTTCCTCTACGACGGTCGATGTTAATATGAACATGTTTGCTACACCTTCGTTGGGCACGCCACCGACGGCTACATAGACGTTGGGCACGCGGCCGACGCCCATAGCGATATCTAAACGATACGGGCTGAAACTTCACAAGACTGGTCAACAGCTAGAGCCCGTCACCTCACTATTAATATACCACGCGGGCATCTCTTATTCGTTTTCCGGAGAAAATAATCATGCAGACAAGACAGTATACATGCTGTATACATGTTAACTAGACTGCACTTACGAAGTGCGACCCTCTCCTGCGTGAATATTATTGTTTTACACATCATTGAGCGATGGCCCATATTACCAGGTGGTGGAACCGCTCCGGCGGCTGACGGCTGCGGAAGCGGTGAAAGGTGGCGATTTGAGCGCCAAAGAGGGAACGAGGCGGGCCACCGGAGGTACTGCATATCGTAAAGGCGGCGAGATAGAACAACGATACGAATACCTCCGGTAAAAGCGAGAACGTTATATCGCCTTTGCGAGTAGGCGGGCAGCAAGCGACGAACCAATGATATTGCAGTACCATGTACGTCTGTGCATGTGTGCCGTTGTGTGTATGCATGGTTATTTTCGCCATTTCCCCCCTAAGCCCTTTGTGGAAAAGCATTCCGCGCCCCTTTGTTTCTTCCTTCGGATAGGTGCTTTGTTTCTAGGTTTGAGAGCGCCAAGGCTCAAAGGGAAATCACTTGTGCACCAAACACACAGATGCAAAGTACAAGCAGGGTGAAGAGTGTCGGACTGTGGTTGGCGATACGCGTTACGTCGAGCCTGTCTGGTGGACACTGTGACACGGCAGTGGGGAATATCAGGACACGGCGACGATTTCAGCGAGCTGTGGGAGATTTTCACGATGAGGTGTGTGGTATTTGCCACATTTGTTCGTCATCGATGTCGCTCCATTGCCCTTCGTCAAGACCGAATGACTCCTTGTGACTCGTGGCGCTCGTGGTAGTTCCCCAACACCTGAACCGATAACCTCGTCTTTCCGACAGGCGGCCGAAGAGATTGCACGCATCCTTTTTCAAGGTGGGTTCTGACCCCAACGATCTCCCGGCACTGGTGAGAAGCTATTCCGGTGCGTTGACCAGTGGCGTACGAGAGGAAGTGACCACCAGGGGCATTGCCTGCGCGCCCGCAAGAAAGGTGGTGGCAGCCCGCATGCTCCGGCAGCGAGTGGAAGCCAAACACGTGATGAAGTCGCAGATGGATGTGGTTGTGATCGTCCAGGCACGGTCCCATTGTAGTGCTTGAAGTTGGGCTTGTCATTGTTCCTGTTACTGTGATTGGTGCATATTCTTCAAACCTACAGTCACTTTGCTTGTTCAACCCAAGGGGGGTGAGCGAAGACGCTCTGTACATCGATCAACGCCGGCCTCACGTACACGCGCGCGATGCGATCAACGTGATTGTGATATATCCAAGTCACCATCACAAGCTTGTCTCAAGTATGTTGCTCCCGCCAGCATTGACGCCCAAGAGCGCTGCCGATTTGTTAACCACCCATGAGTCCCTAGCCTCTTGTAGCAGTGATGCTGCCAAGAGGTTTGGAGTGCATGCGTGACCGAATAATCGGTGACGCTCTCGGGCGTCAATATTGGGGGGTAAGTTCTTTGAGACAAATTTGTGGTGGCGAATGAGAAATGTCACCATTCCGTTGGATGCGTTACGCCCGTATGTTGGCGTTTGCTTCCTCCTATACACAAACGTCCACATAGACGGATGATGCCAACTTACGCGCGCGATTTACCCAACGTGGTGGTGGCATTTCAAAGTCACCGTCACGAGCTTGCCTTAAAGAAGTTGCTCCCCCAATATTGACGCCCAAAAGCGTCGTCGACTCGTCGACCACCGATGAGTCCCATGCCTCTTTAAGTAGTACTGTTGCTGCACGATATGTTCGTTAGGGGGAACTACCAGTTGGGCTACCAAGAAGAACTTGAGCAGACCAACAGGCAGATCCCATTACCGAACATACCGCGCAGCACCATCACTGCCAGGAGAGGCGGGGGATGCATGAGTGATCAATGAATCGCCGACGCTCTCAGGTGTCAATATCGGGGGGGTGCCTTATTTGAGACAAGCTTGTGACGGTGGTCTTGCGTTCGTTTAACGCCAACACACGCGCGAGATGCACCCAACGTGATGGTCACATTCCAAACTCGCCGTGACGTGTTTGTCCCAAAGAAGTTGCTCCCCCGATATTGACGCCTGCAAGCGTCGCCGATTCATCCGTTGTTCATTATTCCCGCGCTTCTTCTTCTGTAGCAGTGATGCAACATCTTTGCTAGAAGAGGCGGGGGTTGTATGGGTAACCGTAGAATCGGCGACGCTCTGGGGCGTCAATACTGAGGGGGAAACTTATTTGGGTCAAGCTTGCGAAGATGAGGTTTAAACCCCCCCATTCACTTTGGACACATCGCACGCGTATGTTAGCGTCTTCTTCCCATTATATATGACGTCCGCATTGGCGGATGCATAGAGCGCTCAACCCCCTCGTGCTCAACAGTGTGACTGTATATTTGAAGATTATGCACCTATCACGGCAACAGGAACAGCGACAAACGCGCAACTTGGAGCACGACCACGGGACCGTTGCCAGACGACAGCAACCACATCAGCTATACCAATAACTCGTTGATGGTCGATCATGTAGAATGCTCTTGAAATCTAGCATACCAGATACCTCGCAAGGTCGCTTGCCGTCTTGCGTACCCGCGCGCCCCGGTCGCCTTACATTAACCCTTCTGCAAAGAAAGTTAGTGAAGTGCGTTTTGTTTACCGTATGTCTGTAGCCAAGCGCCATGCCTTGACCAGTCATCGATGCTTTCATGGAGGCACTTGCTGTCGGGGTTGTGTTGGCAGCACCCCGTAAGCAGGCAAAGCAACCATGACACGTATTAATGATTTCTACCGCGAAATGTTTTTTGTGGTTTCGTGGCAGACTTCTTACTAAAAGTTGCTCTCTCCGCTTTTCCTCACGAGGGTTTACCAAGCCCCGCCACCTCGTTCGTCTTGCACAACTGTCCCATAGACAGCACAGGTAGCCGCAAGCTCTGCGTTTGTCAACCGGATGCAGCCCCACGAGATCCCGGCCCTCTCCAAGAGCATGTTCGCTGAGTTTAGTGTGCCCGCGTGACCCCGGCGTACAGTCGAAATACTGTCACGGGGAGTCGCCAAGAAACGCTTAGTTGGACGACTTCTGACACAAGATCTCCCGAGAACTCCGGTGAGAGCAGTGGCGTGCGAGCAGTGGCGTACGCCACAGCGGCCCTACTACTGGCGGAAATCCGCGATGCTGCATCGTCCGAAGACAACGCGACGTCTTCTGCACCTGTTGTTGTCCGCTCAGGAGCCAAAACCGGATTTAGCGCCGACGGCAGCACCGGCGGCGGTGTATTTGACGTCGGTGAAAGAGTCACACACGTCGTCTGCCAACACAACGGCAGATGAGACGGCAATGATGCCCCCTCTAACCGGCTTAAGCCGCACTCCCTGGGCCACGCCAGCGATACGGGCGCCCCGGCCCCAATTATCGCTCCAAACCGCACCAAGTCAACGAAGAGCGCCGGCGTCGGAGATTGGGTGCACGGACTCCACCCGACGGCGTTGCCGATGCCACCCAGTTCGAAAAATGCGGCAGAGATGGCGGTGGGAGGGGCTGGCCTCATGGCGCAGCCAACCTTAGACCACCTTCCCCGTTGTACGGTAACCCTGGAGTTCGGGTTGTAGGACAATGCTGGCAAGAAGCGAAAGAGGCCCATTGTATCTCGGAGCAGCGCCGGTAACGGCGGCGGAGGCGGTGGGAACCGGATCTGGCGCGCCTTCAAGTCCAACTTCGTTCAGTACCGACCAAAGTGTCGCAGCTCTCGGGTCAGAGTAGTTCTTGGCTTGACAATATGTTGGGGAATGCACCAATTGCGTCCGGAGCAGCGGAGGTAGCGGCGGCAGAGGTCGCGGGAGGTTTGGATAGTGTGCTGGCTGGCATTGCGTTGCCACCAGCCACTAGGTGTCGACGCTTTTGAATCGTCCATGGCTATGTTGTTCCCCTCAGAGATAACCATACCCATGGCGGCGGCAGTGGCTACCGCCGTGGCCGATGCTTTGGATATTTTCAGCTTGCTACAAAGTGTTGATGCCTTCGGACCCGGCAACTCCGATTTGTATGGGGTGGAGCTAAACGTACCGGTCGCGTCGGAAGCGATGGTGTTGGTGGCGGCGGAGGCAGCAACTTCGGTGATGACCGTAGCGGTTAGAGTGATCCCGTCGTATGCAGGTGGTGTGTGCGACTCTTTCCCCAACGTCAAATCCACCCCCGCCGTCTCCGCCGCCGGAGCCAGCGTCGATCGAGGCTCTGAACGGACAGCAGACGACTTTGGAGACGTCGCATTGTCTGCGAACGACGGGCGATCGGGGATGGTCGCCAGTAGCATTGCGGCCGTCATGTACGCCACTGCCCTCACGGGATCTTCGGGGAGATCTAGCGGGAGAAATCCTGCGACTAAACAGGCCTTTTCACGCAAGATATCCTCGAAGGCCCGATGAGGGCAGAGGCGTACACCGCGGCAGAGCTGCCGCTGGCGGCAATCTCCGATGGTGTGTCGCTCGGAGATAGGGAGACGTCTTAAAGGGTCCTCTGCTGTCCGTTGAGAGCCTCGATTGACGTTAGCGCCGGCGGCGGCAACGGTGGATTTAACGTTGGGGAAAGAGTCGCACGCACTAGTTGCCTACGTTGGCGCCACCCTGCCCAACAGGGCCGGATCGTTTTCCGCTACGACGGTCGGTGTTGGTACTTCGTATGAATATGTTTACTACACCTTTGGTGGGCACGCCACCGACAGCTACATCGATGTTGGGCACGTGGCCGACGGCCAGATAACTAAATGATACGGGCCGAAACTGCACAAGCGAGGACAGCAGCCAAAGCCCATGACCCTCAGTAGACCACGCGGGCATATTTTATCCTTGCTCCGGAGGAAAACATGCAGACAGAAACAATATACACACTGTACTACTGTATATTAACTGTATAGCAGGGCAATCGTCGCCCTACTGTTCCCTAGGTGTTACCATTTAGTAGTTTCGTTGTTTTGTGTTGTTTTTGTGACACCTGGTATACGATACAGCAGCGCGGAGAGTAAACTCGTCGAACAAAGACACGACGGTCCCGAGCGAACGATCGACGGTCGCCACTACTTTTGTATGAATACGTATGTACTCTCATTGTTTTGTGTTGTTGTATGATCCCTGCTACCTGGTGCGTGCCCCGCCCAGCTGGCAACCCCGCGTATGCGTGCCAACACATATCTCCTATCTCTGTTGATTGTTGACGGGAAAAAGGTTCGCATAAGGCCAACAGTACCGCGGGTAGATCATCTGCTGCTGCTGTTGTGCTGCTGCCGTGGTTGCACCAGCTGCAATATCCGACGGTGTATCCCTTTCCAGTGACTCTCGATCGACGAGATTCAACCAACTGTCGTTGTCTGTTTGTTTGTGGGGCGCCAGGCCAACAGCAGTATACCGGGGGTAGATCCGCTGTATACGTATAGAGCTGTCTCTTTAGTTATATATACTACCTGGTACCAGAAGCAAGCAGTCGTATAATAAAGGGAAAATGCTATTTTTATTTGCCCTCCTTCAAGGACGCGAGGACAACTGTCGTAGATGTTGTTAGATGTGAAGAATAGACATGTACATACCTGGTCTTTCGATTGCAAGGCGAGTGTATGTTATGTCTGTCGTACCCAGTACGATGACATGACATTGCGTTGTCTGATGTATATTTTGGTGTTAGTACCCAGTACGATAGCAGGGCGTTGTACAGCAGTACACGTATGTGAACTGAATGAAACAGTTGCGAGTTCGACCAGTTGAGTGGTTGATACTGTTCAATTTCAGGAATAGAAAACAAAATACGACCGTTGTGAGTTCGACCAGTTGAGCGGTTGTTGTTGTTTGATGCATGATGAAAATTCATTATATTTGTGTCGTAGTTTGTGACTGTAGAACTTGAATCTTCTAGAGTGAAGAATCAGCCTGGGTATCATTATCTTTGTGTCGTAGTTTGTCGCCACAGAACATACGCATACAACATGCACATATTATACATACCTGGCCTTAGGATTGTTGGCGTATGTATGCTGTGCCTGTCGTACCCGACGATGGCTTGACATTGCGATGTCTGATGTATGTTGTGGTGTTGGTATCCAGTACTCGTACGATAGCAGGGTACTGTACAGCAGTAGCATACGTACGAACTCAATAAAACAGTTGTGAGTTCGACCAGCTGAGTGTTTAATACAGTGCACTGCTTAATATGAGGAGTACAAAACAAAAACGAGCGCTGTGAGTTTGACCAGTTGATTGAGTGGTTGATGTTTGATGCATGACAATTCATTATCTTTGTGCCGTAGTTTGTGACATTCGACCAGTTGAGTGTTTGATACTGTTTGACAACTCATTGTCTTTGTGTTGTAGTTTGTGATGTTCGATCAATTGAGTGTTATACGTCTATACAGCAGTACACGTATGATCAAAGCACCGTATTTGTGAGTTCAACCTATTGAGTGATTTGATACTGTTGAACAACTCATTATCTTTGTGTCGTAGTTTGTGACGTTCGACCAGTTGAGTGTTATACGTCTATACATCAGTACACGTACGATCAAAGCACAGTATTTGTGAGTTCGACCTGTTGAGTGGTTGATACTGCTTAATATGAATACTCGTAGTACATAATTGTGAGTTGGACCATTTGAGAGGTTGATCAGGGTTGATACTGTTATAAAATATATGTACTGCTTGCTGAACGAAGAGTCACTGGGACCGGCGTGCAAACGTATTTGTCACACATTTTTTTGTCTGAGCGCTTCTGTGTTCGTACGTGTACGTACGTAGACCGCTTGCAACTCGTCGAAAACTCATCCGATGCCCTCGATTTCGATCACCCCTCCCTTACTATCTCTAGGGCTCTAGGGACGTCTTGCCATCTTCAGCGTAACAGATGCCGACGTCGCCAAGCTCATTTGGACGAATGAAATCCTGTGTGCACAAGCCATCAACACGCGATACCGAGCCCATGGTGGACGATAATATAGGAACCATTCGACACCTATTACACACAATAACGACCCTTATGATTTCGTGCGAGTACGAATTCGCACAATCGATCGGGTGAAGCTCACGGACAGATCCATTCGCGCTTCCCTCGTCACTCCACAACCACGCCACGCCCAGACACGAGAGCGTCCACCCCCCTCCCTCTGTATCTCGCTCCAAACCGCGTCGCCCGCCAAAATCCCCGGCGGCGGTGCACTTTCCCTGCCCGACTGGAAGTGGCGCCGGAGCTTCTGTCTGTACGCGACGTTGCGGGAGTTGCTATGTGTACCCAAAGTAGCAAATCATGCCTCCGAATATAATACAACTCCCAACAGCGCTTAGATTTGCTCGCAGCTTGAACCCAGCTTGCACGGTCCGTTGTGATTGGCGGGAAACGACTTCAACAACGGCGTCCCCCAATCCCGGCGGGCAAGCTACGTAGCTCATTGTCTAGCGTGTCCCCACTCTGCGTTGCACCCTCTTCCCGATTGCTTGCAAGCTCTCCCCACGCTTTTGTCATGGGTTGAGTGGATTGTCTAATTTTGTCTCTCGAGCCGCGATCTGCCATATTATTTGCTTTTTGACTGGACTTCCACCAAAGTTTTCATGGAATTTAGTGGAAGTTTCCATCTACTTAGATGGAAGTAGATGGAAGTATGGAAGTAGATGAAAGTAGATGGAAGAAATTGAAGTAGATGGATGTAGATGGATTTAGATGGAAGTAGACGGAAGTACATGGAAGTAGACGGAAGTAGAAGGGCATAGATGGCAGTAGACATAAGTAGATGGACGTAGATGGAAGTAGATGGAAGTAGATGGAAGTAGATGGAAGTAGATGAAAGTATGGAAGTAGATGGAAACATGGAAGTAGATGGAAGTAGGTGGAAGTAAATGGAAGCAGATAGAAGTAGGTGGAAGCTGACGGAAGAAGATGGAAATAGGTGGAAGTAGATGGGAGTAGACGGAAGCTGACTGAAGTAGATGGAAGTAAATGGAAGTAAATGGAAGTAAATGGAAGTAGATGGAAGTCGGTGAAGTTGCGATGGAAGTAGATGAAAGTCGGTGAAGTTGCAATGGAAGTTGATGGAAGTAGATGGAAGTAGATGTAGTTATGGAAGTAGATGGAAGTAGATGGAAGTAAATGGAAGTAGATGGAAGTAAATGGAAGTATATGGAAGTAGATGGATTTAGATGGAAGTAGACGGAAGTATATGGATGTAGACGGAAGTAGACGGACATAAATAAAACAATGTAGAAGTAGATGGAAGTAGATGGAAGTAGATGGAAGTAGACGGAAGTAAATGGAAGTATGGAAGAAGATGGAAGTAGATGGAAGTATACGGAAGGATGGAAGTAGGTGGAAGCTGACGGAAGTAGATGGAAGTCGATGGAAGTAGATGGAAGTAGATGGAAGTAGATGGATTTCAGATGAAGTAGATGGAAGTAGATAGAAGTAGATCGAAGTAGACGGAAGTAGACGAAAGTGGAAGGTTCCATCAATTTTCATGGAAACTTCCTTCAACTCCCATGGAAACTTCCATCGACTTCCACGCACACTTCTATCTACTTCCACCAACTTCCATCGACTTCCATGGGCGTTTCCATGGAAGTAGATGGAAGTAGATGGGAACATTCCACCTACTTTCATGGAAATTTCCGTGGAAGTCCAGTCAAAAAGAATACAATGTGGCAGGTCTACCACATTATTTGTCTTTTTTGTTGACTTCTACGGAAGTTTCCATGGAAGTTGATGGACGTTTCCACTTACTTCCACGGAAGTTGACGGGAACTTCCGTGGAAGTTGATGGAAGTTGGTGGAAGTACATGGAAGCTTCCGTAGAACTAGATGAAGGAAGTAGACGGACGTACACAGAAGTACATGGAATTTCCCATGGAAGTTGACGGACACTTTCACATTTTGTGGAAACGGAAACTTCCATCTACTTCCACTAACTTCCATTGCAACTTCCACCGACTTCCACCTACTCCCATATACTTCCACCTGCTTCTATCTACTTCCATGTCCACTTCCATCTACTTCCATCTACTTCCACTGACTTCCACTAACTTCCATTGCAACTTCCACCGACTTCCACCTACTTCCATCTACTCCCATCTACTTATATGTTGTCTTAGGGTGACTTCCATATCATTACATCGACTTCTATGTTATCGTTCAGTGAATTCCATCCTATTTCACTGACTTCCACCAACTTCCAGGTCAACTTCCACCAACTTCCATCTACTCCCATCTACTTATATGTTGTCTTAGGGTGACTTCCATATCATTACAT
>JAYJME010002191.1:0-14257 GCA_036873775.1 Costaria costata
CCCCACCAGCGAAAACAAAATAGGATGGGTCTCCAAAACCAAGTGAAAAAGGGCCGAAATGGCTCGACAAAAAAACATCAGCTTACCGCATGGACAACTTTTTTCTTCAATACCCCCCCCTTCCCTGCCTGGTCGGTGAAAACCCGACGTGCTCCGTCCCGGCATAGTAGAGATGCGAGGATCTATGGTCATACGACTACAGCCGTGCATGATATGATTTAGTACACCCCCTCCCCACCAGCGAAAACAAAATAGGATGGGTCTCAAAAACCAAAGCAAAAAAGGACAAAAATGGCTCGACAAAAGAACATCAGCTTACCGGATCTTCTTCAGCCGCTCGAGGTCCTCTCGGAGCTTCTGGTCGATAGTCTGGGAAGAGATCTGGGTCGTCTTGCCGGTCTTCCAGTCCTTCTGCCTGTTCAGGAACCAGTCGGGGATCTTGAACTGGCGAGGGTTCTGGATGATGGCCACGAGCTTCTCGATCTCGTCCGCGGTCATCTCGCCGGCCCTGTACAACAAAAGAGTCAAACAAGATCACGTGGGGATTACAATTAGATGAGAGTTACACCAAGGACAGGCGGTTTTCTAAGAGGAGCTAAGAGTGGGAAGGAAGGAAGGAGTTCACGACTCGTAGCTCATCGGTAGATGCCGATCGCCAACAAACTTTTAGTCGCCAAGGCGGCTGGCAAAACCAGCTGATGGCCAGCCAACTCGCCAACTTATGTCAGGCGAGGGGAGCTAGACAAAATCAACCCTCCCTGAACGAGCCCCCGCCCCCCCCAAAAACAAAAAATGTATCCCGCTTTCAACAATCCTTCCTATGTGAGTACGGAAACAAAATACGTCGGATAGTCGCACCTTCGCGAAACGACTATTAATACTATCAGTCCGACGAATAACTAGTTGGTGACTTAAGTCGGGCCGACTCGCAGGGTCTACGGTTTCCCGTGCAGGGAGAGAATACAGAAGCGGGCGAGAGCTTGCACTCACTCGTGAGGGTGAGTTTGTCGCCGTCTAGAGTTTACCCATAATTACACCCACGTTTCGATACAGGGGAGATAAAAATCACCACCACAAAAAACAGAGTTCAAAAAGGAAGAAATGACGTCAAAAACAAAAAAACGTTTCTACAGGAAGAAATGGGAAAACACTTCCCTCGTTGTACAAAATCGTGTAGTCTCAAGCTTCCATCGACTCGAAATTCGAAGCTTCCATCGACAATGCGGTTCCTTCACTTCCAAGCTGTCCGAATAACGGAACAAACACGGAGCACCGGCCTCTCACCGCAACAAGAGTGCAACAAAACTCTTCCATGTGATCGAAGGAGTCGCCTCAAGGAACTTAAACGTCCTACCCATGTATCCCTGTATCAACGACGCCTCTGGTAGAAACCCGCCCGCCCCGTTCCGCTCTTATAGCTGGTTTTACACGACAGCATTTGTCACCAGCTTACCTTACAACAAGCAGAAGATAACGCATCCCTTGGGGACAGAATTTCGGGACCGATTTTCTATAAACCGAGGGAGTCGGTGACATACCACGATGAGGGCGGCTTTGGAAAGATACTCGTATCGTCGAGATCTTTTCATAGACCCATCGCTCGGCGTTCGCACTCTCCTCGTGACACATGCTACCATAGGGGTGTTGTTCCAGATTTTTCCAGGGTCTCTCTCTAGGGAGGCTCTGTACCTCATCATAAAACCCAACTTCGAGAAATCTTGTGAGCTTGACCCGATGAACCCTCCCCCCATGGCCTAGGTACATAACGAATTATATTGCAAATCAAGAATGGAGTCCCGACAATTTTCGGTTAAGGAGCTCAGTCGTTCAGAAAAAAAAGTTAGCCAAAAAATGCTGTAGCACGCATCATCCCGTTGTCGATAAAATCAGCTTGGAAATTTGTCCGAGGGGGCGGTGTGTTACCGTGTGTGTTAAACGGAATAGGGGGGCAGCCTTCTTTCACCCCCCCCCCTGCCCACACGCCGCTTCTTCGCGATTACGTGTCCGTGTGATAGTGCCGGCAAAAGCCTTTCGCGCCAGAAGGAGCTTCGGCCTAAAATAGTTGGCCGTGAGCGGTCAGTCGACCATTGTGTCTCACGACTGTCGCGGCGCAGCAGCCTATGTATATATACCCGTTCGGCGCACAGCTACTTTTTCAAAGTTCTGTTTTTGAATGAAGCAGCCGACATGTAGTACACTCACTCGTGAAAGCGGTGCGAGTACCGCTACTACTGGTGTACACTGCACTGACTTTATTGTCTCTATTATTATTAATAACAGTGGACCCACCCACCCACCCCGCCCACCCTCCGTCAACCATGTGCTGTCTGTTGCACACCAGTCCAACCATAACCCCAAGATATCTACGCCTCGTAAAGCAAGCGGTCAACTGCAGGCGTCGACGTTAGTGACGGACACGCCAACCCACCTACCGCACACGACGGTGTAAACCACTCCTCCCTTAGGCGGATTTTAATGCCAATTTTTTCGACGACCCGTAGTTTAAACGCCGAGCCGACGCGTCCATGGAAAGAGATCTATCTTGACGACATCTTCCGAAAGCTGTCATTTTCGGTGATTTTCGTTGTTTGAGCACCCCTTGTTTTGCTGTCTCTACGTACTCCCTCCCGTAGAGTGTATTATAGTCAACCAACGCCTGGTGCATATGAAAACACCAAAGGGAACAACATGCCTGTGGTCTCTACGTGCTCCCGTAGAGTAAATTATAGGCACTCACTCTCCTGTGGGGCAAATAAAATGCTCCCGGGACAAACACGTCTGTGTTTGTACGTACTCCCAGAACCTTGCACAGTCAGCTCGTACACTCAACAAATGCTTTCGCGTTCGACAGGCCCGATGAGCCTGTCCACCCCTTTTACCTCTTGTTGGGGGCCACCTCCCCCCGGGATAAACGTGCCTGTTATCTCTACGTATTCCCAGACCGTTACACAATCCTCTCGTACACTTCGTACACTCGACACGGGCATTCACGTTCAACATGCGCGATGCGCCCGTCCCGTCCCTCCACCCCTCACCTCTTGTTGGGGTCCACCTCAGCCTTCTTGCAGATGAGGTTGGAGAAACGACGTCCCACACCCCTGATGGAGGTCAGGGAGTACTGGACCTAAGGACCGATGGAAAAAAAAAACGTATCGACAGCAGTCGAGTCGGAAGAGACGCATTCGAGTTTGATTGAGCACGACGGCGTTGGCTTCAACAACCGAGACACAAAAAAAAAAATGGGCAAGTTTTAGAATGTTGGATGCTTTTAGGTATCATCTGTGGACTGACTGCTGTGGATGTTTCGATATCCGGACACGCCTCCAAACGACAATGGAAATAGACGACACTGCCAGAGCCAGTGAGCCATATGCACGACTTATCGTATTTGGTCCGTGGCGATCATTGTGCCGGTTGCCGCGATTCCGACGACGGAAGGCATTATGCCCCCGCCATTTAAGTAGCTCGTGGCAGCTACCGGTATTACAGAGTAGACTTGCACTTGCACGTAACACATCTATTCATTGGTCCAGGTACAACTACGAAACAAATTAAGCTTCTCTTGTCAACCGTCTACTACTGTTAAAAAAGTATGATAGCAGTGTGAGCGCGCAACAGGCGCGAGTAGCGTCAGGCGTACGACTTCTGGTATTGTAATTCGGGCAAGCACGTTTATCAAGCAGTGGTCGATGCTAAACTGCTGTATACTATCGTCATTTCTTCCCTATGAAGCCCCAAAAGTACGTACGAGCACGCACGTGCCAGGTCTAGAGCCAGGTCCATACATCCGTTTGTCCCCCAAAACGAACCAGATAGTGCGTGTAGGATGTATATATGATACATAGAACCGCCGACTACAGCAGTACTGCGTACCAGTTGTAAAAAGAGCAGAGCACTGCCTGGCTACGAATTGGTACATTCTCCAAAAAACATAAAACAGACTTTGAAAGGAGTTCGGCACACCGTACACGAAGAAGCCATTTACTTTTCTTTCCCATCCCATTTATTATCTTCGCCCTTCTACTCCAGCTCCCTTTCATAGTCGCAACTCAGATTCGGAGTCTCAAAGTAGGCTCTCTTTTTCCCCCCTCCCCATTCCGGTAAGATACGTGCCTCCGTTTTTATCGCGCACAGGGTTCAGCAGTCAGTCACACTGCGCGTCGATTTGCATCGAATTCTGCCAACTCATGCTCTCTCGCACTTTCGGCACGGTCAATTTTGAAAGAAAAAGTCATTTTATAAACTCGAACCAACAAAATCGACGTTAGTACTTGTAGACGAGGTTAACCCTTCGACTACCTAAAAAAAGTATCCCATAATATTTTCAAGTAGTTTTGTCCCCAAAAACCGTTTCCGGTTCTAAAGGGGTTAACTACTGGACTAAATAAATCACCGGGGACGCACTTGTACTAAACTACTGCTGTACCGATACAGACGTGGGGGAACACCAAAACCATTTTTACCCACCAGTATGTACCAAGTAAGTGGGAAACGTATTGAACACGAAACCTTACACAGATGGTCCCAGTATATTTCATACTCCGAGCTGAGTACATTTTGTACACCGAGTACATACTGCGGGTATGAGCAGTACTGAAGGCCCAAATATTCCTCATACTGGGAGTATGAGCAGTACCGAACCCAGGGTACAAGCAGTACCCGCAGTACAAACATACGAAATACTTGGGAAAGAGTATTGAACCCGTAAATACTGCGAGTACTCGCAGTATATACCCCCGAAATACTGCGCGTATATTTGGTACTCCCAGTATTTGGCAATACCCGTAGTACAGAACTCTGAAATACTCTTATTACAGCAGTACTCCTCAGAGTATGGCAGTTTCTGTCTGCAATGCCACAATCTCGAAATACTGAGTACTCGCAGTATCCCGTAGTAGATGAAAGCCCAAATACTCCGAGTACACGAAGTACCTGAAGTGTTTTTCTTGGAAATACTTTACATTACTCCCAGGAAGCATCTCGGCAACCTTACATACTGACATGCCATACTTGTACTCGGTACTTGTACACATCATGATGTATGTCTCGTAACTGATGTGTCGTGTGTGATCCCACAGGCACAGCAGGCAATGCTGCTACGTACTACGTACCAGTATAACAGCTACGTGCAGAAAGCTCTTACTTTATGCATGTAGAAGCGTCTCCACCGAAAGCTGCTGGGGTGTGCCCAGGGCGTTCGACCAGCGAGATCGTCAACATGGTGCAACCACATGTTCAATACCATGCCAGATATATACCGTTACACAGCAGCAGTACTGCTGTACCCAATCGTTTCTAATACGTACTTGTACTGCTCTGCTGTGTACCAGGTACAAGACAGAGTACCAATACAAAGACAAAACAGAACAATCAATCCTCACCTTGCGTCGGCCATCGATGTTGGTGTTGAGAATACGCAGGATGTGCTGGAACTCAGGCGAGATAACGAGCGACTGACGAAAAACAAAGAAAGAGAGGGACAGAACACGCAACGGAATACAGCACAGAGAGGGAGGCAGGCCGTAAGCAGTACGCAAGCAGGGGTTAGGGAGGGACACCGGGCATCAAAGAAACAACCAAAGGGAGGTTGCGCGTGGTGTCCATTGCGAGACGCCAGAGCAAAACGACGCGGGAGAAGCTACGCTATGTATCCTCTAACCTAACCCTCTCCCACTTCGCGACGAAGACCAAGCTTTGTACTCAAACTCGTAAAACACAAGTACAAGAGACACCGCTCCATTTTTCTCCCCCACTCTCTGCCCACGACGAGCACGGAGCTGAACTAGCTGCATTACTTCCGGCCCAAGCGAGCAAGAAGCGGGCGGAAGTCAGCCTCTCTGCCCGACGCATCCACCCCCACAAGCTTGTTGTGTGGGGCTCGACGGCTCCATGGCTATGACAACAACCCAGGGCTGGCCTGGCTTAGGCGATCACCACTTTACTGCAGCAAACGCTCCTAACTTGGCCCAGCCCCACCGAATATACCCGCCATCTCGTCTATGCACTCGTGTCTGCCACGCACCATAGCTCTGACTCTCCGCCGACAGCCACCCTCCGAGAGCGACAGGAGATTGTGCCCACGGCCATCCACAAACAGAGCCCGTAAACTGGTTGGCGTTCTTATTTTTGATACCCGGGGTCGGGGGATATAGGATTTCAACGGAGGGATTGGTATACGGGAGACAGGGGTAGGTCGAGTTTGCCCGCGGAGTTCCCTGGGTACGAGTTCGGTTCTTGCGACCCACTTCGGCTGAGCTTCATCGCAGGAATTGCTCGAGACCTACCGCCTATCAAGACCGAACACTGCGCTCAACGCGTGCCGCGTACTTTTACACGAGGTGCTGACATACCCAGCTGAAACACAGAGAGAAACGCGAGCCATGTCTGCTCAAGGAACAGTCAAAGCCGTGCTGTCGGGTGACACCGTGCTCCTCCTGGGTGAGTAGTCGGGGACAAACGCAGGGCGAGGCATATGGACAGGCAGGCAGTTAGGCATGCAGGCAGGCTTCAGACAGGAAACAAGGATAGATGTTGGGAGGAGGGGAGAAATGATCGACCATCCCTCGCCCTATAGGCTCGATCACTGCCTCGCAACCGACAGCGGGGCGCTTGAGCTGACTGCGTTGCTATCCGTCCGAACCACCCTCCGGTAGTCATGTTCCTATAACTTTGTTCTGCTGTTCCGCCAACCGCCGCCCCTCCTCGCTCTGTTTGTTCTCCCCCGCACGTTCCCATGCCGACACTCTGCGGCTCGGCAGGCCGCGCGGGGTCCCATGGACCCCCTCCCGAGATGCAGCTGTCGCTGGCCTCCCTGCAGGCCCCTAAGCTCGGCCGCGCCCCGGGCATCCCAGACGAGCAATTCGCCTGGGATAGCCGCGAGTTCTTGCGGAAGAAGTGCATCGGAAAGCAGGTATGATATGATACGATTCAATTATATGATATGGAGGTGTGGTGCGATACGTCGCGGTTCACGAAGGATCACCCTGAATATGACAGCAAGACAAGGAAGCGGGCGAAATAGGCGAGCTGGCAGAGCGGATGGATCGTGTTCCGATCTCTTCGCAAACTTGGCGTGCCTTTGGAGCATCCCATGAGACATGATACTGGCTTGGAATCAGCTTGCACTCTTGAGTCTCGGCCGCTGGACGATTGAAAACGCCCTCTCGTTGCATCGCTCCCCGCGTGCCTGTCGCATTAACCCTCCGGCATATATATCGTGCGGTTGGGGCCAGACCCAGCGGGGTGCATCGAGCCTCTAATCGTGCCATACCATATCATCCGAGGAGCCAGTACATACATATCCAGCAGCGTTGCGTGCACCCAACAACCCACCACCATCTTCTGCTGTGTATGTGAAGACCCGCCCCTCTGCCTGTGATGCAACCAGCCCTATGCCTCCAATCGATTGTGCCGAGAGTCGCTACGAGTACGGCTATGTAAGACGTGGCAGCTACTACTGCTGTGCTACAGTTATTAATATTAATAGTACCTGGCACCGTGTGCGGCGTATCTGCCGCCACTGCCGCCTCTGGTGCTGCTGGTGCATATTTCACCGACTGAATCGGATTCCATGCCTATCTCGGGCACACCGTACATTCCCTGTGTGAACCAACTTCTGACTGGTGTGTTCAAACTACAAAATGCGAAATGCGCTGTTGTTGGCCTTGGTTTCTTACTTGGCCTTGGTTTCTTATTGGCCTTGGTTTCTTATTTCCTGTTGATCAGGTGACTTTCAAGGTTGAGTTTCAGGCAGGAGCCAGCGGGCGCAGCTTCGGCTGGGTGAAGCTCGACGGCGAAAGCTTGGCCGCGGCCGTGGCTTCGCAAGGATGGGCTCGGGTGAAGGACCAGGGAACCTCCAGCAAGAGCTCGGAGCTAGAAGAGCTGGTGAGACCATCACCAGACCACCTGCTTACAGGCGGAGAGACACAACGTAGACACAGACAGACAGACTCGGACCAGACAAGACAAGACAACACGAGATACCTGGTAGGAAACAACGCGCGCTATATACAGACAGACAAGAGAGCCAAAGCAAGCCAAAACGGAAAACCACGCACGCAATACCGAACGCTGATATATACATGACAGCATGTAGATTTACGCACGTACCAGGTACATGTACAAGTACGCCCTGTGGTATATAAGAAACCGGATACTGACTGGCCCAGGCTAGGTTTCTTATTTATGAACTGGGTATGCTCCACTCTATCTTCAGCATAACCCCTCTCGGATTTCTTATTTTCCCGGAAATCTGCTGTTCAGGCCGAGTTTCTTTTGGGGCTCTTTCTTATGAGAGGGCCATATTAGACGTTTTGCGTCGACTTGATATTAATATTAATAGTCGGTTATTGAGAACTTCCCTGCTGACTGCTTAGAGACGTTGTGCCCTGGCGGCATCAGCCATGATCGATCATGGTGGAGAGTTGAGAGTTTGTTGTCGTTTTTGTCGGTGTTGTTGTTGTTGATGATCTCACATTTACTAATTGGCACAATCTTGCCCGTTGGTCTCGAAAAGGCGCAAGGAGTCTACAGCAGTCTGCATACCTGGTATCAGTTTAGCATGTCCGGTTGTCCCGAGATCCGAGATGCCAGATGGCAACCGGGTGCTTGATGTTGACCAATCGCAGTCATACTCGTGTAATAATACAGGGATCGCAGTTACGGCGTTCCACGTAACTTCCCGTGATGACAGAGTAGACAGCCCGCATGATACGTAACTGGATTTTCTTCCGTGGCTTTTTGCACCCCCTATCCCCGGTATAACAATGCCCCTAGAGAGGACTGGAAACCACTGAAATATACCAGGTATACAGCAGCAAGCAGGACACAGCGTGGGCCGCAGCTCACAGCAGCCCAGAGAGCACATTTCGCAGCCCATACCGTACCACACACCACACAGCACGCATGTCTGAAGGTGGTTCCTCCTCATGGGGTGCCCTCAGAGGTCGGGCTTCACGTCCGAGCTCCCCTTACAATCTGGTAGCAGGGATTTTTAGGTGGGTAGGCTGTTCACTACAAACGGGATAAGACGGGATAGGAAGCAGCCCCTGCTGGTAGGATCAAGGTATAGGGGCGTAGACCCAACCCAACCCCTAGCCCTATAACCCTGACCCTGACCCGAACCCGCACCCGAAACGGGCCAAAACTCAAATTAGAACGCGGCTGCGCCGCGTTCACCTCAATAAATAATTTTCCGAGAAACGTGTGCAAAAGAGTCCTCGGCCAGTAAGAGCGAGTAAACATTGCTCTCCGAGATCCCTGCGACCAGATCGTCAGACTTACTGTCACGGCCAAGCACTCTGACGCCGGATGAGAATGGTGGTCGGGAGGGCCTTCTTGCTTTTGTCGACATCACAAAAGAGGCCTCGAGTGATGGTACCAGTATACCAGGTATCATTTAGTATAGAGAAGTGCAGAAGTGGACTACAGCAACACAGCCAACATGTACAGAGTTACTATTTTACTTGTCGCGTGGTCCGCTTGCTCGCGCGGCAGAACTACATTCAGTTTGTGCTACAGCCATTTTACACTGAGTTAATGAAGAACAGTGGAAACCCCAGGGATGATTTTTTATCATACCCGTTTTTTGACGTAATGAAGAAACAGTGGAAAACCGGGGATGGTTTGATGTCATCCCCGTTTTTCGCCGTAACTACCGTACCTAACTCCAAAAGCTGTTTATCCGTAATTACGCGTAGAGAGGAGCCCTGATTTGGCATTAGCTGCCATCCCTGGTATCCTGGTATAATATACCAGGTATACCGGTAATATGTACGAGGAACGTGCGGCGTGACAGTAGTGCTTAATCACGAAAAGACACAAAAAGTCTACTATACTGTTTACGAGGGTAGTCGACAGCACTACAGCAATCTACACGTAATAAAGTAGAAAACTAAAAAAAGAAAAGAAAATACTCTCGGCGATCGGGGTGGGTCCGAAGATGCCAGATGGCGGCCAGATGTTTCGATGTTAACCAATCATATTTGATGTTGACCAATCATCATCATACTCGTATCTCGTATACCGGTATATGTACGAGATGTGTGCGGCGCATTTATATATTAATAGTGGCATCAATGATCAGTAGTTACGATTTTCCGGTACACGAACAAATAAGTCTATTAATAGTCACGAGCGCCGGTCACCGGCGTACGACCGACGTGAAATACATTGAAACCCAGTTTATAGTTTCCGTCACAGCGGGCGTCTGTCACGGCAATGTTGATGTTTTAATTGAAAGTTGTCGGCCGTTACACCCCTCAAATGCCGTCATTAGACATCTTTGTGTCCAAGTAGCCGCTTTCAAGGAGTCCCATTAATAGTGAGTTCGGGATTGGAGGTACCTTATATTACCGGTATACTGCTGTATATCGTATGCACCGCCGTCGTTTATACGAGTTACAGCAGCAGTACCGGCCCCTTATATTCGTAGTCAACAGTGAGCAAAAGCGGTGTACAGGAATTTCAAGTCCCTTGTATACCGTTATCCCCTTATCGCGGGGCCCCTTAACCCTTTTAGAGCCGGAAACGTTTTTTGGGGACAAAACTACTTGGAGATAGTGTGGGATACTTTTTGGGGTAGTAGCGTGTGTCTCCTGGGGTGAAGAATCAGCAACGGACAATGGGTGTGCTGGATGTCGACGAGTAGAAGAACGGTTTAATGTGAAGAACACAAACACAGTAAAAGGGTTAAAGGGGGCTACCTACTGCTGTTGTAGTTGTTTTTATTCGAAATTCGTGTATCGTCGGTCGGTCGGTCACCACGAGCCGGAGGCGAGGTGCGCCCCCCGGAGGCACCCCTGGGGCCGCCGGAGGCGAAAGTTTCACACATCGGACAGATCATCGATTCCCACTTGATGATCTAGATCTTTCAGGGTAGATATATTTACTGATCTGTATGATCTAGCTCGTGTTGCCGGATGGGACCCGTATAATCTGCACGATCTAACACATATTTCCTGGATTGGATCTGTACGGTACAGACCCCGCACAGCATCTCAGAACGGCAGGTTAGTGTCTAGATTATATAGATCATGATCTGTCCGAGGTGTGGAAAGTTTTGGACCTCTACTTCGAAGTATGTGCGTAAATTTACTGAAAATGCGCGTCTCATTCGCTCGTCTTGCAAAGCACACAGAAACAAGCACAGACAGAACCTGCTTGCACATAAAACAGCATGTACGTCAGCGCGCAGGTTAACTCTGAGGAATCTTCGAAACGTTGGAATCAATTGGTTTGCCCCCTTACCACCGCAAGTTTCCACTATTAATAGCAGCTTGCAGCAACTCGCCTTCGCTATCTCACATGCTATACAACACCTGCTATACAACGCTATCATCGCAGCCAAAAACGAAATATCTCGCTCGTTCGTTCCAGAGTTTGTTACTTGCGCCTTGCAAGGGCATCGTCGAAAATAACGGCCGCTTCACGAAGGATGTCAAGTCGCTTTGTCAGATCAACGCCTTGTTTCCTGTACGACAAAGACAGCCGCATCAAGAGCTCAAGGCGTGCCACTGAAAGCTTGCTGCGGGCAGGAGTCTTGAATCGCCCAGGCATTATTATCACGGGGTTACTTGTTCAAGCGTTTTTTTTCTCATACGATCGTAGATATATACATGTTAGATAGATTACCATTCGAATCATTGAAACCATCTACCCTATAACACGAAAGAAAGCACACCCCCCTTAGATAACACCCCCCACCCACAACAGCACACCCGGTGGTATTTTTTTTTGTTTTTCGTTTTTCGACCGTCATTTTATCACCGAGGGTACGTTGAATACCACACCTACGGAGGTACGCCCGAATACAGTATCAACTCCAAAATTATCACTCCGTCTGGTGAATGTCGTTCAACATTCACCCGCAACACGTTCCGGTTTGGATACCAGCATGGAAGCAACTGCTGCGCCGATCACAGCAGTGGGCCAAACGAGTCGGCGGCCCCGACCCTACCGGTACCTGCACCTGCTGCTGCCGCGCCTAGAGCTTCGATCACATCGTTCTTCTCTGGGATCAGCCCGCTTGTCGGTGCTGGTACTAGCGGTACCACGCCTCTTTCCGGTACTTCCGCCGTGTTGCAGGCCCCGACTACGGGCACCGGCGCCTGAAGCTCTCGCATCAATGCCCAACGCGCCAGCCAAAGGGCCTGAAGCCCCGTCAACAGCACCCGAATCGCCAGCCACTACGACTTCCACAAGTGGCGAGACCATGCTGCCCGTTGAAAGCCACGAATGGAAGGATAACGACGTGTCACACCCCCTCGTTACCACACCCCCTGCAATGTGTCCTGGGTCTGCTCCTTAGCAATACATACGGGTAATACTGTTAGCACACCCCCTCGTTACCACACAGTATCGTTACCACACTCCCTAGCCGCGGGGCTCACGTGCATGGTGCTTATCACCCGGGATACGTTAGATAGCACTCACCCCCACAACAGCACACCCGCTGATAATATTTTTAAAGGCCAAATTGTTCTCACCGGGGTGTGCTTTCTTCCGTGTTATACTCGTGTACGGTATTCCTCTGTATTTGCGAGCCTTTGAAGGCTTGTTTCATCCTCGGACAGAGAAAACCGTCATAAGTTTGAACTTAGGTCCCTCAGAAAGGAAAGCCACAAAGAAATTCAGCATGAAATTGTCGAAAATATCACTAAAAAATAGGCCCCAAAAATGTTTCGCCTGCGAAGAGGCCCTTTTTTTTTTCGCCTTCGGCGAAATAGACCCGTGCATTTGTTTTGGCCTGCGGCCAAAATAGGTGCGGGGGGCGGAAATGGATGTGCGGCAAGCCGGCAAGCCGCAGCCGCACATCTACTTATTTTTGTGGTGCGCTAAGCCGATTTCTCAGGAAAATGGTGCAACTGCGCAACATTTCACCACCTAATAATCGAAACCCTGCTGCCAGGCTCAACAGGACGATTTTCAATAACCTTTCTGCGTACTGATACTCTATAATAATGTTTCGACAAAATCCTCGATCTCACAGCTGACGTTTTTTTTTTCTTTTACAATAATATATATCCCTCATGAAGAGGAAAAAACCGTATGGTCGTATAATATGGTATAATACGGTATACAACTACAGCAGTAGTCGGCTTATGGTATGCGTGTCACGTGACATGTATTTTGTCTGTGACGTAGTTTGTAACCAGAAAGCGAGTATGATTTATGTTTTTGTTTGGCGTGGACATGTGTATGTTGTGGTTTTGGTTTCCAGTATATACGATAACAGGGCGTTGTACAGTAGCACACGTACGAATTGAAAACTCGTACAACAACAGTTGTGAGTCCAACCAGTTACATATCTATCCTGAACTCACAGCTGACGTTTTTATTTGTTTTCTTTATAAAATATCCTGGCGACAGTTAATCATAGCGCGCGGCTTTTTGGGGTGGAGTGGGGCACGCTTTTGTCGATGCTCGAGGCCCTTGTCCCCGTCCGTGTCGGAGCGGAATACTATGATATGATAGCTTAGAAGAGGCAGCAGTACGATTACGAGTAGTGCTTTCTTTTGTTATAGGAATGGAAGAAACGCCTCTGTTGTCGTCCGTGAAACCCTCATTTTTTTCAGAGGCCCGAATTGATATACTACCTTGATATTCATAGCGCAGACGCAGCAGCAGTGCTTTCTTTTGTTGTTGGAATGAAGAAAACGCCTCCGTTATCGTTCGCGAAACCCTCACATGTTTTAGAGCCCCTACTTGCAACACCCACCTACCTCCCTGCAAACGTGAAATGTTCTCGTGCAAGACAACTGCCTGGTTGGTCGAGGCTGGCCTTTCGACCGGCCGGTTTTTGTTGGAAAAACGCCACTGAAACACGAAGTGGACACGCCATTCACATTCACCCGCCGCCCTCTCCCGCCGCCATCTCCTCCCGCTCGCGTTTGGCTTTTTATCTCTCGTCTTGTGTTAACCCCTTGTCTCCTGTCCTGCCTCGTGTCCTGCCATTACTGATTGAAGGTTGAGCTCGGGAAGGCTGCCGAGACCGGCAAGCTCGGCGTCTACACGGACGACAGCGCCAAGCAGGCGGCGGGGGTGAGTGCAATGTTTGACGATGATGATTGGTTGGCGCTTGTGTGTGTCGTCCTTTCATTGGCCGAGCGGGGCCGGGACGCGGCTTTATAAACTCCGTTGGATGGGTGTTGTGGGGTTTTGGGGGCCAGGACTGAGTGCAACGTTTGACGATGATGATTGGTTGGCGTATGTGTGTGTCGTCCTTTCATTGGCCGAGTGGGGTCGAGACGCGGCCTTA
>JAYJME010002192.1:0-14253 GCA_036873775.1 Costaria costata
TCTATATTTGCGTCGCGACAACCGCGACACCCCCCTCATCCCTCGGCGCATTAATCCCTCCCTCCTCCCCCTTCTCCTGCCTCTCCTCCCCTCTCCTCCCTTCCCCTCCTCTTCTCTCCCTCCCCCTCCTGTTTTACGGTGCTGTACTTTACCATAGATTGTGATCCTCGCGGAGACGCTCAAGGATTCCGCGGCCGTGTCCGAGATGACGAGGTCCAATGCCAAGTAGGCCAGGTGCGCAGAGTTCGTGCGGGCGCTCGCGACCTCCGCTTGCGACGCCGGGGGGAAAGGGAAGAGGGGCGAGGTGTGAGCCGGGCGGCTGTGGGGCTCGAATCGTCACCTCATCGTCAAGCGCATCGAAGCGGAGCCTGGCGAGGTCAACCTGGGTGCGGCCGTGTTTGCGCTGTGTGAGCTCGCGGTGCTGGAGGAGGCTAGTTCGGAGCGAGCGCGGGAAATCGCGGCCTTGAAGGTATACTACACTATTGTGTGTGGTCCCGGGGGGTCGGTTTGGTTAGGTTGGGCTAGGTCAGGTTAGGTTAGGTTAGGCTAAGCTAGTCTAGTCTAGGCTGGGCTAGGTTAGGTTAGGCCAGGTTAGGCTAGGTCAGGTTAAGTTAGGTTAGGTTAGGTTAGGCTAGATTAAGTTAGGTTAGGTTATGTTAGGTTAGGTTAGGTTAAGTTAGGCTAGGCTAGGCTAGTCTATGCTGGGCTAGGTCAGGTTACGTTAGGTTAGGTCAGGTTAGATTACGTTAGGTTAGGTTAGGTTAGGTTAGGTTAGGCTAGATTAGGTTAGGTTAGGCTAGGCTAGTCTAGGCTAGGCTAGGCTAGGTTAGCTTAGGTTAAGTTAGGTTAGGCTGTCGCGGCCTCTTTTCTGGTCCGCTTCTGCTGCTGTTGCTGCCATTACTACTACTGCTATATACTGCTGCTGTTGCCACTGCTACGGCTGCTACGGTCGGTGTTGCTACTGCGGCTGCTGCTACTCACGCCGTTGCTACTGTTGTTGTTCCTACTGCTGCTGTTGCTGCTGTTGCCTCTGCTGTTGTTGCTACTGCTGCTGTTGCCACTGCCGGTGTTTCAGTCCTGTGTTTTCGAGAGCGGTTGTATATTGGGCTTTGTTACCGCGTTTTGTTTTAGCTTTCAGCGCACAAGCTTTGTCGATTAATGCATTTATCCTGTACGTGCTTTCCTTTTGATCGCTCTTGTTTGGAAGTCGTGGCTCACGGCACGGGCCGAAGCGGTTCGGGGGTCTTGCCCTCGCTTTCTCTTAGCCGCGAACCGCGGCAGACATTGCGGAACGGACGATCGCGCTGCGAAGAAAAACGCGGTTCCTGTGCAGTTGCTACCTGTGGCCTTGGGGCGTAACTCGAGCTGCTCGTGTGATGGCGTCACCTCTTCCCTCACTCCACGCTCGTAGCCTCGCAGTCGAGAGGGGTACTTGTAGCAGTTTTGTGCTTTATGTAGCAGCAGCATTAGTATTACTAGTATAATAGCAACAGGTGCAAAGCAACAAGGGGTGCTTTCGTTGGCGGCAAGCCTTTGTCATGATGTCTTGGCACTCCACCCACCCACTCACCCACCCACCCACCCACCACACCCACCCCCTCAACCCCTCACATCAACCACCTACCCGCTCAGCTACTCTCGCACGACTGAAGAATCACCTGTATCGCCCACGCCCCCTCCGCCCCGGTAACGCTCAAAACGCTGCATCCCATCCCATCGCATCGCGTCTCGTCGCGTCGCGCCGCAGAAGGCTAACGAGACGTTACGAGAAATCATGCCCCCCGCGGCTAAGCACCGTAGCGAGCAAAAAAACGCCGCGCTGACCCTGCGCCAACAAGAGCACGTACGCGTCACCGGCGAAGCCATCACTCGGGAGGAGGTGGAGGCCAAGCCCTCCGCGCGGAGCTGAAAGGCAGCAGGGCCGGCAGGGAGGAGGCTCGGGCGAACCTTGGGGCGGTTGCGGCGGCGTGTCGGGAGGCAGAGCCGAAAACGCGGAAGCAGCAGGAGCACCGACGAATCTTGGCGTGCGAGGTGAAGGCCTCGCGCGAGAAGTGGTGGCGTCTTTCGGCCGCCCTCGTGTGCACCACGAGGGCCGCCACCACCTCTGCCGCGGCTACTGCTGCTAACGCTATCCCGGGTAACGCCGCTAATGCCGCCGCTGGGAACCGCTGTCGATCGCTGTCGTGCGCGGGCTCGGTGGCTGATGACGGAGCCTGCAAGGCGGAGGTGGGAAGAGAACGGGGAGGAGTAGGAGAAGAAGGAGAATGGATAGGATGAGAGAGAGGAGGGGGAGAAAGAAAGAGGACGAGGGGGAACGTGGCGCGTGGTCGGCGTGGTCGACGGCAGGAGTCCCTTGTGCTGAACCGAGTGTGGCGAAGGAAGAGGGCGGCGCAACAGCTCGAGCGGAGGGCTGGCCGGCGGGAGAGGAGGGCGCGTTGGGTGTAGAATCGTTCTCGGGGAGGGGTGGCGGAGGCGGGGAAGAGGAAGGCTCGCGTTCTGGCAGGTGAGGCGTGCCGGTGCATAGCTCTTTGACGTTGTGGGGTTTGCCCTCATGTGGCTCGTTGGAGTTGTGTTCATTATATTATAGTGGGTTGGGCGTATGGTACCACTCGGTAAGCGCCGCGTGTCGCAGACGGCGTGGTCTTTGGGGCCCTGCTCGGGGGTATTGCCCCCTCTTGTACCCGTACGTTGGCCTGCAAGTTCGGCGGCGTTGGTGACACGAACAGACTCGCCATGCCCTGCCCGTGCAGTCGACAGATTTCCCGAGATCCGTTTTTTGTTCGAGTCTGCATGTTGTCTACAGACGTACTATTTTATTCGATTCCCTGTGTCAAATCGTACAACGTACCTGGTATCTGGTATCTGATGCAGTGCGTGTAATACGTCGTTTTGTTTTATTTTAGTTTGGTTATATTTTTTTGTTTTGTTTTTGGCTATGCGGGATAATGTTCAGTGTTGTTTTTCTTTGTTTCCTGATTTGTTTTGTTCTTCTCCGTCCAGAATGACTGGAGCCTGTCTTGTTACCATGGACTAGATTGCGGCAATGGGTTAATGTGAACACAGCGACAACAGCAGCAGTCCTCGACGCCATACAAACCCGCGTGTCGTTTCCCCCTCCCACCCGCCCCCCCCTCGTCCCCGTCCTCTCACGCGCAGCTCCTCCGATGGGTAACAGCAGTTTTCCTCGAAGGATACGGGCGATAGGACCGGAAATCTTGTCCCTACCGGCTCGACCGATCATCCCAACCCCCCTGCGGCTGCAATCCTCATGGAACCGCGGGACCGCGGGAAACGGCCCAGCAACGGCAACGGCGTTGGAAGCGGGCGTTGGGCAGTCACTCGCGCGAGCATCTCCTGTGGCCTCCACCGCCGCCGCCGCCGTCGCCGCTTCCGCCGCGACGGATCGGCGAGATTCCCTCCAGACCGCCGCCGCCGATGAAACGCCTCGGGTGGTGTAGCAAACCTCTTGGGAAGCAGCCCCGCTGAGTGGTTCAGGAGAGTAGGGCGGCCAGACCAGAGCCGGGCCCTGCGCCGGGCCCTGCTCTGCGAAGAGAGCGATTGTTTGCCAACATGGTACCCCCTGCTGGAGAACGGGGACGGCTGCGGTGGTAGTGGTGACGCGGCACCGGCGTCTGGGGTGGAGGAATGGGCGGGAGCGGGAGAGGAGGCGGGGGCGGGGGTGGGCGGTGGGAATACGGCGGCTGTGGCGGCCGTGGCGGCTGCTGCCACGGATGAGCGAAGAGGGCGTGTGTTATCGGAGGCGTCGGCGGCTGCGCGGCGGTGGGAGGCGGAGTTGAAGTGGTCGCTGGTTTCCATGACCGAAGGGGTTCGTTGGGGGATGGGGCGGCACCGGTTGCATGGGTTGCCAGATGCCGACGAGCCCTGGAAGCCAGCCTAACCTGACGCTGTAGGAAGCCGCGCGCTCTCAGGTCGTGTCGTTGCTGTGGGGTTGTTTGCCGATCGTGTCGTTGCTGTGGGACCGTTCGCTGACCTTTTCGTTGCTGTGGGGTTGGTGTCACTTGATATAGTTGTGTGTATTAGCCGACCCATGTACGTTGTCCTTTTTGTGTTGATAGACCGTCTTGCCAACCTGACTCCGAGAGCGTCATGTTCGGTCCTAAACCTGCTGTGGATGTATCTCGTACATGAGGCTTTAGACCTAAACCGGTGTAAACGTACTGTACGTTGTATTGTGGCGTTTTTTGCCCTGGGTTGGTGGCAGTGATGCACAAACAAGTACTAATCGTGTAAGGCCCTTCCCTTCCCTGTGCTAGACGTGTGCCTAGAAATGTTTAGTTCGTATTCCAGCTGTATCTGTGTGTTATTGAAAGTTGGAGGGGGGTGGGGGGTGGTGGTTGGGGTGAAGTAGCGATTTAGAAAATTGACACTCGCACGGTTGGTTCCTTCTGAACTCCCGCAGAAATAGTTGCGACCACACAAAACAGTAGTGTTCTTGTGGAATGCAGAGCGATTATAATTGACTCGTTTTCTGCCTGATACATACCGCGAGCCTTGCACCCTGTGTCCTGAATAATCGCAACCATAATTAGCAAACCTCAAGACGAAATTCGTACCGTTATTACGAAGCACCTTTCAAGGTGAAGACGTCAATCTCCGACTCCAAGTCAAGGCGCTGTAAGTAACGCACATGTTTTCAGCCTGTTTCATCCCGATTAATCCCGACTCAACTACGGTCCCATAGGAGTCCCAAGCTCGGATGAACTTCACATTGTCGTGCAGCTCGGGGTCGAAGCCGTCCCATTTATGTCTGTGCAGAATTGTAAGAGTTGTTATGGGATTAATAATAATACCCAATCGGTCCTTAAAGTTCCGGAGAGAGTGATACTTACAGCACCTGTAGTACACTGGGCTATAGGCTGTAGGCTGTAGGCTGCATTTAACAGACGATTTTTGAGTTGCTTTCTTACGCCGCCGCGCCGCCACGACAAGTGTTCCTCTGTGCTAACTGGGGTCCCTGATGCGGAAAATCCATCCGATTATGTAAAGTTCCAGTCTACTGGTGTCCTCTATCACAGGACGGAAATTCCAAGTGTGTCCACCAGATTCCTGAATAGACAGAAAACGGTATACCGGGGTTCCGCGCCAGTAAACGGTATAAGGCAAATCCTCCGCAGAAAGCTCCTTGTATCGGCAGCTCAAGGCGCAACAAACCTTACGATACACAGACTCCTATTTACTCAGGTTGTTCTTCCCCGTTGTAAAGTGGTTCGTTGGCATATGAGCGCTGTCAACGCATGGGCATTATGTGCCGGATTTCTTCCATACCGTCAACTGGCGTGAAACACACACGGTATACCGTTTTCTGTCTCTGAAGCCTTGATCCGATTTTTATATTTAATCAAATAAAAACGTGGTCAATATAGAGCTGTCGCACACGAGAGAGAGCCAGCACAAGGCACACTGCCCACATCACACTTACAACCGCTGCGCTTGTCAAAGCCTCAACCGCGGGACCACCTCCCCTCCCCCCTCGTCCCTCCCTTCCTCCCCTCCTCTTCCCCGCCCCCCCCCGCCCTTCATGCGACTCGCCAAACACCTCACGGCGCTTTGCGCTTGGTGCAAGCAAACGCCTGCCTGGTCGGTGAAAACCCGACGTGCTCCGTCTCGGCATTGTAGGGATGCGAGGGTCTACGTCACACGACTACGGCCATGCATGATACATACGAGTACCCCCCCTCCCCCCCCCGCCCTACTTCCTTCCCCCTCGTTTTGGGCTGTGGCTGTAATATCGTGTGTTGGGCTGTGCTGCTGTTGTTGTTTGTGTCAATCATCTCGTGCGCAGATTTCGCCGATGTAAGATCCGGATCAGTGTTTCAAAATAAACAACGAGTTTCACTTGATCTTGTTGCAAAACTCAAGTGATCAAAGCATTCGCTCTTTTATGAAAAGCATACTGTCGTATGATTGCATTGCTTTGTGACTGTAAAAGAACGCACTTGATTTTCAGAGGGTTTCCAAGCCGTTTTAGCATTTCGTGGGTGGATGTCGCGATCGCCCAACATGATTTCGGGAATTTGTCACGCGGGTCGCCGACCATCTCCGCGGAGATATTAATAGTATGAATGCTTCGAGGGATATTAACCCTTTCACTACCCTAAAAAAGTATCCCACACCATTTCCAAGTAGTTTTGTCCCCAAAAACCGTTTCCGGCTCTAAAGGGGTTAATGCTAATGGTTGACTGCTGCTGTGTGTGACCAAGGCCACTTGCAGCGTACTTCGATTCATTTTGTTTCAGCTACCTTTCTACGGCAAGCCAAACAGGGGGCGGCAGCGTGTTGTACAACAAAGTCAATCAAGCCGTGAAGGAGTCGGCAGTTTAATGCCCCCCCTCCCCCCCTCCCTTCCCCCTCGTCAACGGTCTATAATGACTAAGGCAAGAAACAAATGACTGCCTCTCCTCCCCCCACCGGCCTCCTTCTTCCTCCTCCTCCTCGTGCCGTTTTCTTCTATAGCAGATACACAATGCCCGCGCGGCTGCCATTGTCTAAAGCGAACACTGTACGTTCCACCTTCCCGTGCAAGCCCAACTGTTGTGCTATAAAATAATCACAGCTGGATATGGTATCAGCCACCAACAACGCGTTTCGCATATATAATAGTAGCACGCAAGGTAACACACCTACCTCTGGCGCTGGCGTGAATTTCCGGTCCTATTTTGTCCTTAACAAGAGGGGCACACCACACCCAACGAAAGCAGCGGCTTTGAAAATAACTCGTCAGGATACTTCCTTCCGTAGACGCATCGCTCTGCGGTTTTGCAATCTCTCTCCCCGCCGTCGAGACGATCAACCCGGAAATTCGTCCGTGGGTGTGTGAGAGTTTCTTGCGTGCTATACGTACGTACGGTATAGACGTGAGTGACCATATTTCGACGCTATCATATCTATCTATAGGAGAGTGGCTTCCGCTGTGGTTACGCTAGGCTTGTCACATCGGAGCTGTGCAAACTTCCTCAAGACCTCTCCACCGAAAAGACCTCCCGGTACCCGGTACAAAGACTACCGCACCAACCATATCCATAATTCCGACGGGTTTCCAGTTCCGCGACGACAAGCGGTGCGTGGAGGTCCTGATGGACGAGGCTAAGTTTGTCGTAACGCCGGAGTCTAAGCAGCTTGAGTTCGAAGCTGCGCTTCTTGCCCACGAGGATCACATCTGCGCCGAGTACGAGCGCAAGCAGGCGGAGGCGGCGGCAGCAGCCAAGGAGAGCGAAAAGGACGGCGACGACGTGGCTAACGGTAAAGGTAAAAACGACGACGACAGCGACCGGGAGAGGAGGGGGCGCAGCCGGAGCGGCGGGAGGAAGGGGAGGAGCCGCAGCCGGAGTTACAGCCGCAGCAGGAGCAGGAGCCGCGGGAAAGGCGGAGGGAGCGGTCGGAAGAGGGATAAGAAGAAAGTGGTGGAGGTGCCCCCCAAGCGAGGGTTCCAGGAGATTCTGGACAAGAGGGCGGTTAACCTCGGGATCGTGTTCGACGCCCTCGTGGAGAAGGCCCAGGTCAAGCGCAAGGAAGAGGTGGGAACATGTCCCTTGTTTGAGCCTCCTAGGACCCGCGTTGTCCTATACCTTCGAAGTATGCCCTAGCTTGACTCGGGTGGTCAGAGTTAGCACGGGAAGCAGTTGGATGTGTGGGTGCCTGGTTACGGTGGAGGCGTTTTTTTGTTGAAGGAGCTGTAGAGAGGTGTGTTTTTTTGTTTTTTTTGCGTGTTTCCTAGCGTGCTGTGGAGGACACGTATGCGAAAGTTGAGGAGAAGGGGGTAAGGCCAGTGGGTGCATTCATTGTTTGGCAGGCGTGGGTGTGTATACCGTTTGACACGCGTGGTAACCTACACACACCCCTCGGACAAATGTCCGACCTGATTTCCTCGAACATGGGGAGAGTGCACACGCGGAGCGATTTGTCCATTTTGGAAAAAATGGACGATATGTTTTTTAAAAAAAAGCCACCGTTCTCGTTGTTTTTTGCCACCCTTGTTTTGGAGAAAATCGGCTCGGAAATTCGTCCTTGGGGTGTGTTGTCTTAGGTGTTTTTGCGCGTTGAGGAAAATCGAACCCGCTTGCGTCCTACCAGTTATTCTGTTACGGGGGACCATAGTAAATAGGACCAAGTGTTGATAGCAAAAATCGGGAAATATATAGGTTTTGGTGTCTACAGTAGGTCCTATTGTGTCTACAGTAGGTCCTATTAACTATAGACCATATATTGTTAGCAAAAATAGGGAAATATATAGGTTTTGGTGTCTACAGTAGATCCTATTGTGTCTACAGTATGTCCTACTAACTATGGTCCCCCGTAATAGTGATAGCTGGGACCTGTACAAACAATTGTTAAGCGCACGCAAGAGAGGGTCCTTCCTCCTCTTGCTTGGGGTTAATTAACCCTCCTGTTCTGCCTCACGCTCTTTGCTTCCCGTTTCTCCTTTTGAACCGCCCCGGACCTGCGTTTCTCTGCCCTGTCTTGACCTTGACGCGGGTGGTAGAGTTGGCAGGGAAGCAGTCCTAGGTAGGTGCGAGCGTGAGCGTGGTCCTAGTGACATTGAGTGCACTGTAACTGGGGGGGGGGGGTCCGGTGTTGTGTCTAGTCGTCCTGTTGAATGTACTGCCACAACTGCGTCTACGGTTGTGTTTCGTACTACTGTTGGCCTCCACTGTTGTAGCATCTGCTGCTGCTTCTACTATTGTGGATGTTGTTGCACCTACTAGTGTGCCTACTGTTGCATCTGCTATAGTCTCTACTGTATCTTGAAGGTATGTCGTATCTACTTGTATAACATCTCTACTGCTGTTACATCACTCCTGTGTCCAGGTTCCTTGGTCCTACATGCACCCCCATGACTTACAATACCGTATGCCGTGATTACCTTGTTTTCTGTGTATCGCGTGGCGGCGTGAACATGACAACAGGAGCGTCAGCGCGAGCGCCGCGAGAAGAAATTGCGCGAGCTCCTGGAAGACTACTTCTACCGCAGCGATCACGTCGACGTGCCTTGGGAGCAGGGGAGGGACAAGATCGGGAAGCACTCGGCCTCGAAAGAAATGGAAGAAGAGGACTGGTGAGCACGTGTATGGGCACTATTTTTTTCGCTTTGGTTTCCGTGTGCCGTGCTACGTTTTTTTCTTGTCAAATCGATGTTTCCTATTTTTCTAGTTTGGTTCTTTGCCCCCGTTCATTTCCCCGACGTTAGCTTGGCCAATCAAAGAAAACGGATATTATACACATTGTTACCCTTCGAACCCATCACCCCCGCGACGTAGCCTACAGTAGTTCACGAAAAAAAAAACGGGAACAAAATGGTGCAGTAGGCAATCGCCTCGAAAGACTAGAATGAAGCACGCGTCAAGTGTTCAGCTCGAAATTCAACAAAACGAACTGAGAAAGTGCTCTGACCACTGTATAGTGGTGTGCGGGTTGGTGTATCTGACCTCCAGTTCTTGACATTCGATTATGCGGATGTAGCAAAAAAAGATGTAGACTAAAAAGATACACGTTACATGCGCAGAACTCACCCTTCGGGTTAAGGCTTCCTTCAGACCTTCCAAGCCAGCCTTAATTTTACTACCCCAAAAAAGTATCCCACACTATTTCCAAGTAATTTTGTACCCAAAAACCGTTTCCGGCTCTAAAGGGGTTAATTGTGATGAGTTTTTGGACTTGAGTGGAAAGTATATCGATGGTTCTGTAAAAGTTTTATAGATAATAGATAACCATCGGCATACTTTCCACCCCAAGTCGAAAGACTAACCACAAGTAAGGCTGGCTTGGAGGGTCTGAAGGAAGCCTTACCTGAACCCCTTTAGAGCCGGAAACGGTTTTTGGGGACAAAACTACTTGGAAATAGTGTGGGATACTTACTGGGGTAGTGAAAGGGTTATAACCCGAAGAGTGAGTTCTGCGCATGTAACGTGTATCTTTCTAGTCTACATCTTTTTTTGCCACATACGCATAATCGAACGTCAAGAACTGGAGGTCAAATACACCAACCCGCATTTTCTCAGTCCGTGTTGTTGAATTTCGAGCTGAACACTTGACGCGTGCTTTATTCTAGGCTTTCGAGGCGATTGCCTACTGCACCATTTTGTTCCCGTTTTTTCATTCGTGAACTAGCTAGACCAATCAAATGAAAGCGGTAGCTAGAGTAATCAAATGAAAGGGGTGCTGGACCAATCAAATCTTACGGTAGCTGGGCCAATCAAATATAACGGTAGCTGCGCCAGTAAAATTTAACGGGTGTCGTCTGTCCCCATTGTTCTTCCTTGTGTCCTCAGCAAGAGGATGTTCGACGAGCACATGGCGATGCTGAAGGAGAAAATGGCCAAGAAGGCTGCAAGACAGGAGCAGATGCGCCTGGAGAGGGAGGCCAAGCGTAAGGTACGATTGTTATGAATGCCCGGGGTAGCGGCTTGACTTTCTGGCGCGAGGGCAAGGTATAAAGTAGCGGCCCACTCCCGCGTTTCGAATGCTATCATACACATGGAGCACCCAGTTGAAGGATCTAGATCATGATCTGTTGTAGATCTTTCAGGGCAGATACATTCCTGGTTTGTTTGATATATAGCTCGTGTTGCCGGGTGGGAGCCGTATAGTCTGTATGATGATCTAGCACATGTTTCCTGGGCTGGATCTGTGCTTTACAGATCCTGCACAACATCTCATACCGGCAGGTTAGGGTCTAGATCATCTAGGTCCGATAGTTTGGAATGGTTATGGTAACGTTATTTTCTTCCTGTGTCGCAAACCCTTGTTTCTTGATCATGGATATGGGGAAGAAGAGTGGTGTCCGCGGCCTTTTGACATTGACGGTAACGCCCTAGACGGAGGCGGCGACGATGAGGCGATTTTGTTTAGAGATGCTAAATAGTCGTTTCTTGTGACTGTTCCTGCGGGGGGTGAAGGCGCCGTGCAAGCGTCGGGTTCCTCGCTTTTTTTTTTCTTGTCGGCGTTTTGGCGACGCTCCCCGAAAAAATTTGGGATCGTTGGGCGATCCCGGTTGGCGGCAGACTGGACAAGGCGGCGGCAATTTGTTTTTTGTCGTCGCAGACCGTTGTTTCGCCTGCTACTGCTGTTATGATATGAATAGTATACTTCGAAGTATTAAGAGTATTTCACACCTCGGACAGATCATCGATTCTCGCTGCATGATCTAGATCTTTCACGGCAGATCTCTTTTCAGATCCTGATCTGGTATGATCTATCTCATGTTGCCGAGTGGGAGCCGTATAATCTGCATGAGCTAGCGCATGTCTCCTGGGTTGGATCTGTACGGTACAGATCCTGCACAGCACATCAAAATGGCACGTTGGTGTCTAGATGATCTACAGTAGTAGATCATGATCTGTCCGAGGTGTGGAGTATTTTTATATCCGGTATCCGTTGCCTGGTGTATACCTGGTATATTGACTACGGCTGGTACGAGGTATGATGGCCTGGTACGATGTATGAAGGTTTGTGTGACTTGGCTATTAATAGCCGTATTCTGTCTGGAGTACTCCTTTAGTTTACATTAGGAATGGTCTGTCCATCGTCTGACAACCGTCTACTTTATTTCTTTATGCCCGTGATTCACCGACCGTTTTTTTTTGTGTTTGCCCGCTCCCCCGTGTTGCCTGACGGTGTTGACACACGCCGCAGGAACGCGAGGAGCGTGAGAGGGAAGAGCGCGAGAGGCGATCTTCGAAGCGCGGCCGCTCCTCTTCTCGCTCGTACTCCGACTCCAGGTCGAGGTCGCGCTCTCGTGGCAGCAGCAGGAGCGATCGGTGAGAGGGGAAAGGGAAGGGGCTTCCCCCCTACGTCGTGCCGTCGAATCTGGATGGAAGGAGTATAAGGGCGATTTGTTGTACTTTTTTTTGTATTTTTGTGTATTTGTTTGTTTTGTGTTTGTTTTGTATTTTGTTTCGTCTGCCTGTCCGTTCTGCGTTTCCTCGCCCCGCGCGCCGAAAGAAGTCGCGGTTAAACCGCGACGTGTCGGTACTGCAGACGTCTGACCGCCCGTTTGAAAGCGATCGACCGCTGGTGTCCATGGGTCGGTGGCAGGTTTTGTGCGTGCACTTGCGTCGGCACCTTATGCTCTCACAGCAAAGCAACAATCAACGAAACTACAGGTGGTACCTGGTATGCGGTTAGTCGATTTATATAGCAAGGAAATATGCGTAGTACAGCAGGATCGGATGGCGAACGAACTCATAATTTTTCATGGTACTGTAGTATGCCTGGAATATATGTTTCCAGGAGTATTTTTGTCACGACGACTTTTTCGCGCGCTGGTTACTCTCCCTGCAGGAGGTCAAGATCGCGCTCGTTGTCTAGGTCGAGGTCGGTGGACTCGAGGGACCGCAAGCATCACAGCCACAAGAAGTCGAAGAAGAGGCACAGGAGTCGTTCGCCCCACTCGCCCTACCTGTCATACCCGGCACCCCCCGTTGAGAAACATAAGAAGGTACGGTGTGTGCTATTATTGGAGGCTGGATCAGATGATTATTGGCTAAGATTGTGCTGCGGTGCCAGGGTTTGCCGTTTCAGGCAACGCCGAATCAGATTGTTGTTGGCTAAGGTTGTGCCGCAGTGTCAGGGTTGCCGGTTCAGGCACCGCCGAATCAGATGGTTGTTGGCTAAGGTTGTGTCGCTCACTGTCAGGATTGCCGTTTCAGGCAACGCTGAATCAGACGATTATTGGCTAAAGGTTGTGCCGCAGTGTCCGGGGTTGCCGTTTCAGGCAATGCCGATTCAGAAGGTTTGTTGGCTTACGGGTTGTGTAGCAGTGTCAGGGTTGGTGGCTAAGGTTATGCCAGTGTCCGGGTTGCTGTTTTAGGCAAGGAGGCGTGTTTGCGTTTTGTCATTACACGTACGGTACTGCTGTAGACTGTAGACTCGCAAGAGCTGTGACAGGGAAAACATGTAGGGGTGTGAATCGGAACGAAAATCGGATTGAATCTGATTCTACTTCGGCGATTCGATTCGTCGATGTTTTCCGGTCAAACGGCTCTTCGCGTGATTTATCGACAAGTTTGAGCTAGGGAAGCAAAAGCCCGAAATCGCCTCCACCCGCCCCCGGCTGGTGGACGGCGGCAATACAGAATATAGCCGGCGAAAGATGTTTTGGATATGTCAATAAATCAGCAAGCCATCGGCTCGGCTTGTCGATGCCGATGTCGGTTGACTAGGATGAATCGACTCCGATCCACAGCCCTGCAAATTGTAAATGCGAACGACTTAAGAACAATGCTTTTTATTTGTCGAGAGACAGCGTTGGGGCCTTTTTTGTATAACACGTTTTGAGAGTATGTTTTTTGTGAAACAAATGGTGATTTCCTTTTCTTTTGTCCACTCTTGATTGATACCACCTTGACCCTTTTAGCACTGCGAAAACACCCCACACTATTTCCAAGTAGTTTTGTCCCCAAAAACCGTTTCCGGCTCTAAAGGGGTTAATGCACGGCATGATTTTATCATTCATTGTTCACCCCCATGCTTGAACCAGTTTCGTGCTGACGTAAAAATAACACCGATAACTCGCCGCAATTCCCGCCGGTGCTCATGCGACAATATTTTTTTGTGTCAAATGTATTTCGTGTTTTTGACTTGACGCGATCGCGCGGTCGCGGGGGGTCGGGCGGCGCTCTGGAGAGCCGGTGTTTCGCAGAGCACACTGAAACAGAGACGATTTTGAAAATCCTAAAACGACGTCATCACCACTACTTAATAACGCTTTTACTACCTCAAAAGTACCCCACACTATTTCCGAGTAGTTTTGTCCCCAAAAAACCGTTTCCGGCTCCGAAGGGTTCAAAGTGTTCTATAATATGGATATTCATGTATCTCGTGTTTTTTTTTTTTTTTGACGTTACGCGATGAATAGGAGAAGAAAAAGTCGAAGAAATCGAAGAAGGAAAAGAAGGAAAAGCGCGACAGGGAGAAGGAGAGCCACAAGGACAGACACCAGGACGGCGGGGGGGGCAGAGACTCCTCGACCCCCAGAAAGCAAGACAAGCCTCCCAAGTCCTCTCGCAAGGATTCCGTGGAGTCTGCCGACGAGGAGGGGCAGGTGGTGCCCGGGAGGGAGGCGTCGCCTAAGGCGAAGCGACCGCGCGTAGACGGGGACCAAGCGGGAGACGACTCTGCCGACGGGATGGAGGGGGAGGGCAACAAGGCGAAAGAGAACGGAAACGGCTCTCTCCCGTAGTGAGTTGCCGTAGCGCTTGGGTTTAACTGGGGGGGTCGAGGAGGGGGAGGGTCCCG
>JAYJME010002193.1:0-14252 GCA_036873775.1 Costaria costata
CAGACAGACAGACAGACAGACAGACAGACAGACAGACAGACAGACAGACAGACAGACGTGTTTTTCAGGATTTAATATTAGGGACGTCACAGTGTCTTAGTTGCTCGCTTTGGCGAGAAATTGGTTTTCGGGAGTCGTGTGTTGGTGGGAATGAAGCTACAGTGTTTGGGTGGCTAGCGTTGGCAAGGAATTGGTTTTCGGGAGTGGTGTGTTGTGGGAAGCAACATCACAAGTGTTTTTGTGGCTCGCTTTTGCCAGAAATTTGTTTTCGTGAGCCGTGTTTTTGTGTAAGCGAAGTCACAGATGTCGCGTTCACGAGGTCTCTGTGATTGGTGGTAAATCGCGTGAATGTCGGAGGCCCCAATGTTTCTTTATGTGTTAAGCATTTACGTGCCCTGAGGACGTGTAATCGTTGTCCATACTCCATCCCAAAGTGTAGGACTCAAGTAGGCTTTGCTTGAATCCCACAACGTGCCATACTTCACAATTCTTCCGCCCGTGTCTACTTCGACGGTCGCCGGGGCTCGGGCTCACATGTCATCCAGAGCTTTGATTGCACCTAGCGATGGCTGGAGCGCGTCGTTGGGGAAGGTTTCGCTTTCTCTCTATCCTCGACGACAGTATATGGGAGTACGAGGAGCAGCCCGTTTAGGCTCCACGCTCTCGACACAGCGGTGTACCCTTGTCCCTGCGCGAAGAACCCTCCTAGCGGTATCAACAGGGCTACACGGTCGGACCCTATTCCCTGAACCCTGTGTACGGCCATGCATGCTGCTACGACAGGCGGCCATTGAGTTACAGCGAAGCCCCACTAACGGCCGCACCACGACTGTATGGCCACCACACGTTTTGCTCTTGACAGTGTTGAACCTTTGCTATCGTGCCCTTTCCCTTTCCCATGGTACGATCTATGATCACCTACGCAGGTCGTTTGGACGTTGGATATTTTTGAATCAATATGTGCAGCACTACGGTACAACAGGAGTACTCGGAAGTCGATATGTTGTGCAATACTTCAAATATATACTCGTAAGCGGGGCATACCATACTGGCATGTTTTTACTTGTACTTCAGCGGAGTGTTACCGTTTTACGGCCTAGCCAGGCATTCCATGATGATTTAATATGTGAGTGTCGAACACCTCTCTCCTACAGTGGCGTACAGGACATATGTACAGAAGCAGGTGGAAAGGCATGGTGTCGATGACACCAGGCGCGGTCAGCGGTCGGTTTCCCCAATGGATTGTCGTTGCAGGGGTATAAGATATACCGAGAGGTGTGGGAGATACCTGGGGTCTATCGATCTATCTGCTAAGGAAGCAACCTACCTAGTTTGACACACGCTGCACATTGTCGGATGGCAAGCATAGTACTAACGTTCATGTGTACTTCGTATATATATGTCTATACCTGGTATATAATATTATATAGAGCAGTGGCCAAAAAAGGGTATACCCGATGAGTTTGTGGACAAAACAGGGTACCATTGTATTTTAGTGACCGCGGCGACCCCAGGGCGCCATCTCATTGGCCAGAGCCGGCCACCACCCGACTTTGTCCACAAACCCACCGGCTATACCCGCAATTGGCTACTCACCCCCCCAAGAGGTACCCGATTCGTACACCCATCTACCCGAAAATGTCCGGGTTTGTTCGACCACAACCGGCCCAACAGCCCACCACGCACAAGCCGACGCACTAGCCAAGTTCATCGAAGTTCGTGCCCCCAGCCAGCCCTGTTACCGACGGAACCATCAGCTTGATAGATAACCATCCATTTGCTTGACAGGTATCCATGATTTAGTTGATTCGCGCTGCCTCTCCCTTCTAACCAAACGCCACCTCAACACGGCACAGCAGAGCAGTAGTGGTTGGTTTGCAGTGCTCTCTCTGCCCCTCCCAGCCAAAAGCCACCTCATTACGGCACAGCAGTATTAGTAGTTGATTCGCTCCCTCTCCCACCCAAAAAACACCGCTCTCTCTCCCTCCTCGACGAACCACCAGCCACCAGCCACCTCACAGCACAGCAGTAGTATATTAGCTCGTAGCTGATTCACAGCGCTCTCTCTCTCCTTCTCCCAACCAAAAGCCACCTCATCACGGCACAGCAGTAGTAGTTGATTCGCTCCCTCTCCCACCCAAACAGCATCGCTCTCTCTCTCCCTAATCTCAGAACCACAAGCACAGCAGTAGTATAGTAGCTCGTAGCTGATTCACAGTTAGTTGGAACTCGGCTGGATACGTCGTAATACGTCGTGATACGTCGGCTGGTGCGTGGTACATCGTAATTGTCAGCTGGTGCGTGGTGGGCTGTTGGGCCGGTTGCGGTCGTACAGCTCGGACATTTTCGGGTAGGTGGGTGTACGAAGCGGGTACCCCTTGGGGGGTTAGTAGCCAAAACCGGGTATACACGGTGGGTTTGTGGCCAGCGTCGGGTGGTGGCCGGCGCTGGCCAATGAAACATGGCGCCCTGGGGTCGTCGCGGTCACTAAAATACAATGGTACCCTGTTTTGTCCACAAACCGGTCGGGTATACCCTTTTTTGGCCACTGCTCGAAAAAAACTGGTGTACCTTTATCGTAACATGGGTCATGATGAAAAGCGGGCTCTATATCGCGCTTCCTTCTGTTTGTTTGTTGCGATCAATCCAATATGATGTCCGAACCTATGAGGGTCGTTTTAGTCTTCAAACTAAAATTCAGGCGGTGCTTATTTCCCGAGCAATTCTGAAACACAGAGAGAGCTCAACAGTCTCAACGCGATTGATCATAGTCAGTCGAGCAGGCGAACGAGGGCCACGGTGAACAACGGGCTTCACGCGAGGCGGGGCAAGAGGCTCACTGGGGCAGAGAGGGGGTACCGCTCGACCCGGACCGGATCGACGACGAGGTGGTCGCGAGGGGGCGGGGAGCGTACGAGACTGACAGCACCTTAGACGTTTGAAGTTTTTAGTTTTTTTTGCTGGTGTCCTTGAAGCTCCCGTCAAAACTGAGCTTTTCAGTCCTACGCTCATTTCCAGATAAAAAACACCGTCTACATCTTTTTTTACGTACAAAACTCCCCCTTGAGATATACTGCTGCTGTACGTACGTTTTTTGTTTGCGTTGTGTGGTGTAGACTATGTATGTAAGCGCAAGTTGTACGTACGTACAGCAGTGCGTATTGTAGCTCAGCGCCGTGCGGTGCGGTGCCCTGCCGTGCGGTACAGTGCTGTGCCTTTTTTTCTTCCGTACATACCAGGCAAGCATGCAGTACCATGCGAAGTACCACCACCAGTAGTATGATACGTCCCGATACTACAGTCACTAGTGGTAGTACTACGTACCAGTGATACAGCATTATATAGAATGACAAAAAAAGACACCCAGCTCAGCTCAGCTCAGCCCAGCGCAGCAACGCAGCGCAGTGCGGTGCCGTGTCCAGCCGTGCGGGGCTGTAGCGTGCTGTGGCGTGCTGTGCTTTCTCTTTCGTTCGTATGATACATATATGTATGCGGCCTCCGGGTTGTTCGTCGAACCCACTCTTTTTTCCCTGCACCATGGAACTCTTTGCGTTTTCAAGTCGCTTATTAAACAACAGCAGTTGCACCAAACTATAGGCCTCTTCTGCCCCCTTTCAAATTTGGTTGTGTTCTTCCTTGCGCGAACGTAGCGGGCGGCGACAGCCGCACGCGGAGCGGGGCCAACAGAGGGAGGGTCGGAAGGAGCGCGGTGGCCGTTTTCGTGGCTAGTCGTCGCGTGTCCATCGAGACACGGGGGAAAGATGAATGGGAGCTGTCTGCCTTGCTGTGCTGTTGCGACCAGTCCAATATGTCCGGTGTCCGGACCTTTAAGGGTCGTTTTGGTATGTAAAACAAAATTCGAACGGTACTTATTTTCCGAACCAGCCTGAGACACAGAGAGACAAGTCCGACTTCTGAACACGATCATGGTGAGCCACGGTGAGCACCGGGCTTCACGCGAGGCAGGCCACGGGGCTCACTGGGGCGGAGAGGGAGTGCAACTCGACCCCGAATGAATCGATGACGAGGTGGTCGCGAGGGGGTGGGGAGCGTTCGAGGCTAACAGAACCTCGGGCGCGTTCGAACTTTGGTTTTGACCGGCACAATTATGCCCGGAAGAATGATCAGACGGGGCGGGAATTTGTTTTCCCAATTTTTCGATTTCATTTGAATTTCAATCTTTTCCTGTAGTATTCTTCGTTTTCTTCGTTTTTTCCGCTTTACTCGAGTGCCTTCCTTAGTTTTGTTTCATTTTGTTTTGGATTTTCATGAACACACACCAACCGCCACAAGTTGACGACCGTGCTGTGCTTCTCTTTGGATGTTCGTACCTACCTTACCAGGTACCAGGTACCACACGAAGTATGATACTCGTACCAGTAGTATGAAGTACCACATACAATCACGAAAGAGGCACAAATCACACCCAGCTGCGCAGCGCAGCGCCGTGCTGTGTGCCGTGCTGCTGTGTTTTCTCTTTCTTCGTACATATTCAAGAGAAGTACCGGTATGTACAAACGGCATGCACGCGGCGTCCCTTTCGTGGGCGAGCATAGCAGGATTAACACAGGGCAACCAGCGCTGAACAAAGTAGCAAATTACTTACTTATAGTACGTACGTGGCGAGCAGAGGGTCACATCGCAAGCAAGTGCACAGCAGTACAGCACAAACAGGGCAATCAGCGATGGTGATAATGTTACACGGTGGGTTATATATAAATAGCTCATGCCCAGCAGGTTTTACACGTAGTAATATGCTAACGGTTTACACGCCTACATCCTGCGTTCGTGTCTTTGTGCTTTATTACAACCATCTCGTGATTAGCACGACGAACTTGCTGTTGTCGTTTCCGTTTTCAATTTTTAAATTTCCAACACAATCATTTCTTGAATGATACATAACAGCTTTTATATTACAATACATATGATTCATATCAGGTGACATGGTCATCCTGAGTACGTTTTCCGTGCATGCCACGTCCCCCATGTCTTCCCTGCACCATGAGCCTCTTGGCATTTTCGAGTCGCTCCTTGCGCCGTTCCTGGGCCTCTTTCGCCCCGTTCCTGGCGCGAGCGTAGCGGGCGGTGACAGCCGCCCGAGAAGCGGAGCCCTTGTAGATACGTATTTGTTCGCTAAGCCCTGGTGATGACTGCTGTGTGGTCAGCTCGTTGTCTCGCAATTCGTCAAAATTCAAAAGTTATTAGCCCAATGCAGATTGGACAAACTGTAGTGCAGGGACCATACCGGTACGAGTACGTGGCAGCGAATTCTTCCTGGCGCCTAAGGTTTTACTATAACGGATTTTATGTAGCGTACAGCATATATGTGCAGTAGTACTGTAGTTCTATACAGTACAAGTAGTTCTATACAGTACAACAGTACAAAAGAAGTAGTGTTGTTTCGTGTTAATCTCTAGCGATGACTGAAATAGCTCAACAGGTTATTCCTTCTAAAGAAAAAAATATATACTTCGGGGCTCGAAACACCCCGATCTCGTCAGCGATGTCCGGGGCACTCCCCTCGTCACGTACTACTAGCATCGAGGAGCACATCATGACCATTCTTTAGCTCACAAGGACTTATAATCCAGGGACGGTAAAGCGTTGCCAGCGAGAATCGAACCCGCGCACAACGATGTCATGGTCATACCATGCCTTATACCCACTAGACAACATAAATAAGCACGTGACTGAAATAGCTCAACAGGTTATTCCTTCTAACGAATAAAATATATACTGCGGGAGTTATGGTCAGTGCGTGGCGAAGGATTCGCCCCGGAGATTGCTGACGAGATTGGGGTGCTTCGAGCCCCAAAGTATATATTTTCTTTGTTAGAAGGAATGACCTGTTGAGCTATTTCGGTCACGTGACTGAACTAGTTCAACAGGTTATTCCGTTTAACGACCAGTCTGTCGTGCGTTTTACGGTAAAGTCGCTTTGGAATATTATATTTACCTAATGGAGAAACAGTTTGTCGATTTTAATCACTGTTTTGGCTTTGTTTCCTGGATTACTGGAGAGCGTGGTAGATGTTTTTTTTTGCTTCATAGCTGGACAACGTGGTAGGTGGTTTTATCGGGGATCATCCATTGCGTCAGGGATTAATAATCAACAGCACTTTAACGGAACGTCTTTCGATGTGACGGGCATTCTTTGCATCATTCATTGAGTCACGGATAACCCACTGCTTCACCGATCTGACCTGTTTTAACGGGACTTATTTCGATGTTCGATCATTGCGTCTACATCAACGGTCCCTTGGCATCGTAAACTGGGCCTTAGCTTCGTTGGTGTCCCTTGGCATCGTAAACTACCGTTTGCACCCTGCCGCGGGTCTTAGCTTCGTTGGAGGCCCTCACTAGGCGACCTGTTTCAAACGGGACTTACTTCGATGCTTGATCATTGCCTCTACATCAACGGTCCCTTGGCATCGTAAACTGGGTCTTGGCTTCGTTGGCGTCCCTTGGCATCGTAAACTGCCGTTTGCAGCCTGCGGGCCTTAGCTTCGTTGGCGGCCCTCACTAGGCCGCCGGCGAAGCCCCCTTGTAAATATAAATACGACAATGTTGGAGCTTGCGCAAGAGCAGCCGAAGGGCCTGTTTTTAGACCAAGTTTTGAGCCGTCCACGAGATAACTCGTGGTGGGGTCCACCTCTCGGTGGGCCGTTTCCTGGACGTGCCTCACTTTTCTCGCCCCTCCCGACTCTGTGAGTACCAGCCTCGGCCGTCCTCACGACATGTCGTGGCGGCCCTTGCCAAATCGCGTTTTTGGCCAAATTTTGGTTCCGAAATGTCGAGTGCGTAGCCGAACATACAGAAGCACAAACTTATGTCAACAAAATAAGCGTTTGCTGTACAGTAGTTCAAAGGGCAAGCAGGGAATTTTCAAGACCGCGAGGCCCGAGTTCAAGCCTCGAGGTGAAACCTTTCTTTTTTCAGTGTTTTCAGTTTTTTTGTTGTTTTTCCCTCTGTCTTCGAGCCTCGGTGTACCCGATATTCTTTTACTTTTTTGGTAATATATATTTTTCTTCCGTCTTTTTTTCGTTCTATGCGTACCGGCTCAAAGTGAAAATATTACCATTATTTACGCATATTATTCTGGATATTGCTTGCTGTTTGTCGTACTGCTGGTGCTGCCGCTGCTGTTGTTGTTGGTGCTTTTACACGTACGTACATAAGACTTGTGCGGCGGCTGCTGCTGTTACGAACGAGTATACATATTAGGTAACGGCATCTTCATCAAGTAGACCCAAGAGGCATGAGTTATCTGGCACAGCAGCAGGTGTTTAGTTGGGATACACTGGCACATAAGTACGGCAGTTTGGGGATGCGATGCACGATGATACCTGTATTTTTGGAAGAGGGATAATTCTGGCACAGTTGTAGTTTTGTTTTGATACACTCGCACTGAAGTAGCAACAGCTATAGTCGTGGCAGTTTTAGTGGAAGTACTAGCTAGTACTGTGTTGAGGCACTCCTGTCGCTCCGCTGCCACTGGGCAAGGGATATTGATTTCCGCTGGATTTCCTGCCTATTTTATTTTGCATTATGCCAACTTGGAGGTTCGATACGTCATGATCATCAACTTCCCCTATTCCCGACTGTTCATCTGGCACAATAGTACCTCTGGTGAATCCACCGAACGAATGTTGTTGTGGCGGTAGATAGTGGGAGTAGTACCTGTGTGTTGTCGCACGCCTGCGGCTCCTCGGCCGTCGAGCAAGGGATGTTCGACGTTGGTATCGTGCCCATGCGTCACTGACAATAACAACAATTCTGCTGGATTTTCTTTGTGATTGGGGGTCCTCTACACGATAATCACGTTGTCGGATGGGAACACATAATAATACATGTAAGGACGATGATGTTCGACGTTGCACGAGAGGAGCCGAAGGGCCTGTTTTAGACCAGGTTTCGAGCCGTCCACGAAATACCTCCAGGTGAGGGCCACCTCTTGGTGCGCCGTTGCCTGGACGTGCCCCACCTTGCTCGCCTCTCCCGACCCTGCCAGTAGCTTCTGCAGCCCCTATACGACGAGTAGTGTATACGTAGTGCTGCTGCTGTACGAACAACTACAAGACGAAAAACAGGATTGTGTGTGTTTCTTTCTGTTCGGCATCTAACCACTTTTATTTTTTGCACCCCCCTCGGCAATACGTAATGTCGCATTTACGGCCTTTGTTTGCCCATGAAATCCTCGATATTTACAGGCATGCGCGGATCCGTAAGCGGGCGTGTGTGTTTCTTCATGTTCGACGTTCTTTCTCTGCACTCAACCAGGATGACACATACATACGGAAGAACAATTCTCCCCAGCCACCCCTGCCTTTTATATTACTGCACAAAAACAGCAGCTTTGGTATCAGCTGCATGTGGCCTCTTTATACCCGCCACCCCTTCCCTCTACGCTCCACCGGCCTTTCCGCGTCCTGGCCGCTCGTGGCTGCGATTGCCATCTGACTTGTGTGTGCTTCACCGACATTTTCCTCTCCTGATCAGGGGGCCAGACGGGCACCCGCCCTGCACGCACTGATGGAAGCTAAGATCGCCATGGCTGGGGCAGTGACAGGGGTGGACTCGAGTGACAAGGCACACCAGGTCGCCACGACGGCGCAGGACTACTATTAATACGACTCCGACGATGTCTTCAATTACTACCGACAGGTGAAGGACAGAGTAGCAGCATAACCAACAGGCAGATCACGGAAATATTTACGATCGAAAGCGGATCACGGACATATTTATTAAGCGAAGGCGATTTTCTAATTTTGGCGGCTCCAAAACAATAAAGACCCCTTCGGAGAGTTGCTTGAGGCGCCCGCGGTTTACTAACGAAAAAGAAAAAGAAAAAGCGATGACCGGCGTTTTATTTATTCAACCATTGGAGCTAACATCCACCGTTAACCAACGCCCACAAGTTGACGACAGTTAAAACTATCCTCCTGCTCGAGCTCCTAACGAAAGCAATGGTATTGAACAGTAACACGATACACAAAAGTGCACCGTAGCACAATAGTACACGTGGGCGACGGAAGAATCGTTCGTACGTAAGAGCGACGAATATGGCAGATTGTTTCCGGGATAACGGAAGATGAGAGCCTGCGCCCATGCCACCTATACGGTAATTTGTTGAGGACAAGAACAAGATAGTACGACCTCGCACACCATACTTGATTGTAGCACGTACCGCGCATGCTACTGGTCTGTCGGGGATTGTCATATATCTGTGCTATTCTGTTTTATCATCTTGCAGTCTCTGTGTTGTTGTAGGCTCGATACAGTCCGGTGTAGGCTTGTTACCGTCGGGTCTCGATGTAGGGGCGCAGAGTTTTATTTCGCCCTACGACCTTCCATACGGAACGCACAGCGTGCAGCACGATAGTTGTTTCATACACAGACGCCCGCGGCGAGGGTATTAGAGGAATTACTCCCGTATGCTTCCCAACGCTAGCAGTATAGTAGTGATCTTAGAGGGGGGGTGCTCTTCTCGGCGGCCTCGACGCCCCCTGCCTTTAGCGAGAGACACCTGTTGCAGTTACAAGCATACACCGTCAATGGCCCCCACTCACCTTTGCTTACCTGCTGTGCATATTTCCGAACGCTTATTGTTGTTCTACAGCCTGCTTTGCGATAGGCTGCAGAGTATTCAATTGAACGCGGGTTTCGGGAAGTGTGGTCTACCTTTGAAGTAGTGTATACATTGCGTGCGCTGTGGCATCGCGTACCAGTTTATAGTTCAATTAAATCACTCCATATTTCTAAAGTTGAAGCTCGAAGTGCAAGTTGTAAGCGACAACACCTAATCGGTTGCGATATACCCAACACCTCCTCCCACACCGCCCACAAGCTCACCCGCAACACTCCCAGGCATCCCAACTTCCCTGCCGTGCCCTCCACCACGTGGTCCGAACGATATGTTCAGGTATGGGGAGGAGAGGATATCCACGTCGGGCTGCACGCCAATCTCCAGGGGGAAGACGCAAAGCTGGAAGGAGTGCCCAGGATCGCCAAGGCCAGCTCTCTGTGCACGCAGGAGCTGCTCTCTCGGTGCTTCCCCAGCGGCAAGGGCCCCGCCCCCGACAAGTGCACCCTCATGGACATGGGCGCCGGGCACGGAGGGATGGCAAGGGTGGCCGCCAAGGAATTTGTCTGCAAGGTACAGGACGAGTGTTGTGCAGGGTTATATACATTATTCTAGCAGAGCCTTTAGCATAAATGGGCTTTTCGGAAAGCTTATTGTAGCTTCATTGGACGTTTCAGCGTAAAAGCAGGAGACTTGGAATGTTTTAGGAGCATAGCAGACAAACATGGGCGAAAATTAAGAAAACATACCAGGTACATATAAGTAGAAACCAAAGGTTAAAAATTGAAAACAAAGATCAGAATGGCTATTACTTATAGCCCTAGTCTCCTGTCTTGGGTAGGTGATTGCTTTTGTTCTGACTACTGACGCTGTAAACATCAGCATGGGAACGGGTTTTTCTCATTGTACAGCTTCGCCGCTACTTCCTCGGATCTGTGTGGCGGGGGACGAAGCAAGATAAGAGATATAAAAAGGGCGCGAGAAAAGTGTACGAGTCAGACAGCGGGGGGGGGGGTACAGAGCGGAATAGAGAACGACCCGGAGAAAGGGCTGGGCGTTGATGGAGAAAACCAGAAACCTTTGCTGCACTCCGCCCAACCCCTTGCCCCCCCCGCTTCACAGCCCCGAACAATTGCATCGTGGGACTGGAGTAGGCTCACGATCTTCAGCGCCTTGTTCCTGCATTCCGTTTGGCTTCGATTTCTACAGGAGCATTTTTATATGACGATTGCACACCGAGGACAATAGACAATGGCCACTGCAGTAACGAAGGAGTCTGGTACCATGGACGGATCTATTGTCGTCGGTAAAGGCTATCGATTGGCACGTTTCTCAACCTATTGTCGTCGATAGTACCTATCGATAGATTCCTGCCCCAGCGTATTGTTTGAGCAGCAGCCTGCTGTAGTCCCTTGGTGAAAGCTATGATCACCGGCAGTGGCCATTGATGGATAGTTTTCACAATATATTGCGGTCGACAATAGCATACCTGGTAACCAATTGTGGCTCACAATAACCATCGATGGATATTAATATGGCGTACAAATATATTGTGGTGGTTCACAGAATCCCCAGTTCATTGTAACGACAATATATTATTGTTGACAAGTTTCCAACTATATTGTCGCCGACAATCCCTATCGATAGACACGTTCCACAACCTATTGGGGCCGACAATATACATCGATTGAGTTTATCCCTTGTCTGTTGTCAAAGGAATAGACCATTGTTATGTCTACTGTCCAGGGCGTGGTCGGTTTGCCGGCACTCTCAAGAAAATGCCTTTCGCGACACCGAACAAGAGGTACGAAAACACCCAACAGTTCCCAAGGTGCTGAAGATGGACCCACCCATCGACCCGCCAACCCACCCCAAACCGAACATATCCCCTGCGTGAACCCTGCTCAAGGTGGTCTGCATCAACATCGCCGAGAAGCAGAACGCCTTGAACGTCGAATTGAACAAGGCCGCTGGGCTAGAAGACAAAATCACGGTTCCCGGGGAGAAATCGTTCTTGGATACCGGCATGCCGGACCCCAGCTGCGACGTCGTCATCTCCCTGGACTCAATACTTCACGCGGGGTCGGAGCGTCACAAGGTGGTGGCGGAGGCTGCACGCGTGCTAAAACCAGGCGGAAGGATGGTGTTCACGGACTACATGCAGGCGGAGGAGGCCCGGGCCGAGAACATGCAGGAGGTGAGGGAAGGGGATTAGGAACGAGGTAAACGACATTGACGGCCGGAACGACAGGCAACGGGAGCCGACGTGACTGTAAATCTAAATTGAAACGCAATCGTCGATCGTTGAGTGTTCGTGTATCCCAAATCTGCTACTATTCACTGCCTCGCGTTTCTTCCGCACACTGGAGTTGTTCCTTCAATGAAAGAGTTTCACAGAGCCTCAGCGACTCCCTCCGCTGCATCTATCCCTCAAGAAGGGTACATACCCCACCTCCGGGCGAAGGTGCCATTTCTCAAGCCCGAGTGTATCCCACCGACACACCGGCGTGTGGATGTGTCACACGGTGGCGATGCTCCAAAGATTGCAATTGGAAATCAACACACCCGGAGTTCAACGTATGTATTTCTAACCCACCCAAATCCTTGCGGAAACCCGTGCTCCATGCGAGGCGCTTGGGTCAGCCCTTTCGTAGCCACCCGCGGTAATATGAGTAGAGGAACCAGTGCGCCCCCGAGGGTGACAATGGCTCGCAAGGCGGGAGCCCAGGTCGTGAAAAACGAAATACGTGCGCGCCCACCTTTCCGGCTGCGTTCAGTCCCCCCCTCAAAGCAAGCCATTGGGTGCTGTCATCCATGCGCAAGAAAGTGTGTACAAGGTGCCGAGGTCCCCCTCACACGAGGTTCTTAGTAACATGCAGTTACCCCTTCACGCGACTTGCCGAACAGCTCACGGCGCTTCGCGCTTGGTGCGGGTAGTGTCTGCCTGGTCGGTGAAAATCCGGCGTACACCGTCCCGGCATTGCAGGGATGCGAAGGTATATGGTCTTACAGACTACGGCTCTGCATGACAGTGAGCACACACACACACATCCGCGCGCTCATCGTGTCTCTCACTGTTTCCGGCTACTAAACGCGCCTGATCGCGGGGTCTTGTTCTTCGAAAGGTGTACGAGCGCCTCGACCTGGAAGATATGGCCACGGTAACGTCCTACCAGCAATGGAGCAAGGACTACGGTCTCGAGTTTGTCGAGTTCACCGACCTGACCAACAACTTTGAGCTGCACTACATAGCGGTGAGAATATAATTTACCACGCCTTGTTTGCGATGGTTTCCGCTTGTGACGAGAAAGGTTACGCCATCGGTTTTGTTTCTCTGGGGGGGGCTATTCGCCCGGTGTTGACCACAGGGGGGACAGACAAATGTGTTACAGCTATGATGTTTTCAAGGACAGCTTCTCTTAGAGAAATAGCAATGAAGCTCACCCTACCTACCCATCCCAGCGTGAAGGGTAGCCTGAGCATCACACAGGGGATTAGCGCATCACCCCCCTAACCTTTCCCCCCAACAAACTCGTCTCCTCGCCTCCTCTTTCTGCTGCCATGCCTTCTGCAGATGCTGTACACTCGGTGACACCGGAATCGGGTCGGCGATAAAATACCTTCCTTCTCCTTTTCCACAGCACAGTCAGTTCGTTTGTTTACGTTTGGTCACGAAGAACGTTCGCGCGCCTGCCCAGCATTCTTCTGCGGCAGTAGTCGCGCTGCTGCAGCACCTTTCCTCCCTTTCCTAGTGCTGTCTCGCACAATGAGCACAAGGAAATTGTGTTAAGGCACCAGCGATGACGCTAGGGCATTTTCATATATCCCAGTGCATGCCTTACACCTCCGTTGCATGTTAAACCATGGAAATCAAAACAGTGAACCCCTGTGGCCCCTCCTCGCGAACGAAACCCGAACTGACCCGCACGTGCAGCTCGGTGAGGTGCTTTCGTCCGTTCGCAACGACCTGGATGGTGTGGGGAGTCAGCTCGTGGACGCTATGTTGAAGGGGTTTGAGGCCTGGAGGTCGGTGGCGGGTCGTGGTCTCATCCGCTGGGGCTTCGTGGTGCTGCAGAAACCGGTGGGCAAGCGAGATGGCGTGCTGCGGGGTTTATTTTCTTGGAAGAAGCTGCTCTATCCGAAGGGAAAGGCGTCGATTATTCATAAGCGTAATGCCATAGCCCGTCAAACCAATGTATTCACGAATGGCGCATGTGAAGACCACCCACTTTTTTTAGGGTATATGATTTTCAATAGGCCTGGGCAGCCAACGCTTGGAAAATCGGCACACTGGGGTTGAGTGGCGGGGGCCGTCGCACACATGGGGATCATTCCTTTGTGATGCGGGGTTTAAGTTTTTGTTTTGGCTTCCCTACCCTCGTCAATCCATCTGTCTGTTTGAATCGTCCGTTTATGCTTGCTATTCCGTCGCGTTGCTATTCCGTCGCGTCATCTGTATGTGCCCAACCACGAAGATCTGAGCCGTCGGCTGGCACCAATGAAGCGCCATATTTGCTTCCGAGAAGAAGAACGCAACCAAGACAGGGAATCAGGGCGAGATCACCGGGGGGGGGAGGGCTAAGCGCGAAACGTTGCGCCCTTCATGCCACCTACGGTCTTGTCCGACACATAAATCATGTTCGCGTCGCGTGTAGGCGGCCCCGCCGTC
>JAYJME010002194.1:0-14251 GCA_036873775.1 Costaria costata
ATTCATACAGAAGTAGTGGCGACCGTCGATCGTTCGCTCGGGACCGTCGTGGCCTTGTTCGACGAGTTTACTCTCCGAGCTGCTGTATCATGTACCAGGTGTCATAAGAACAACACAAAACAACGAAACTACTAAATGGTAAAACCTAGGGAACAGCAGGGCAACGATTGCCCTGCTCTACATCCATATGGTATGTTAACGTTGCCTACCAGGTATTTGCTTAGTTTGGACCCCCCCTTCCTAAACTGAAGTCGACTTTTGTGTCTGGAAATGTTCCACAAAAGGTGCTGCTGATGGCGATGCCACGCCTCGCCATCACGCCTTGTCAGCTCGCAAAAGCAACGGTGACTCTTTGCTGGTACGGATATTCCGTACGCAGTGTTTGTGCCATTGTCCCTTGGACTGCTCTCGGTTCATAGTTCGGCCATGGTGAACACCACCAACAACAACAGCAGCAGAAGGCAATGCAAACGCAAACCCCCACGACGCCTCGCCACGACGTGTATGAGTATACGCCATGCCTCGCCACCACGCCTTGCCAGCTTGCAACAGCAACGGTGACTCTGTCTTGGCATGTGTCTTCCGTACGCAGTGTTGGTGTCATTGCCCCTTGGACTGCTCGTCGTTCATATAGTTCGGCCATGGTGAACACCAACAACAACATTGTTACAGCAGCGGTCTTGCTGATGATGGAAATTGTGTACCCCAACGCCGGGCTCTTGCTCGAGAGGGCAGTGGTGCTCCTGGACAGCGTCATTCCCAACGCGAGCGGCCCTTTTCCGAACCCAGTGGTGTTCCATCTGCCGCAGCACCGCGACCCCAACGACGGGCTGTTGCTCGTGTCGCCGGAGGCCGTCATTCCCGGTGCGAGCGGTCCTTTTTCGGACCTAGAGGTACTCGCGAGGTGGATCCTCGCGAACTCCCCGATCTTGCGCCGCTTCGTCACCTATCGCAGCGTCGGACTATCTGGGTGACGATTATCTTCCTATGATTGTGCTTCCACTGCTTTGTTCTTAACAAGGGGGGTACAATACACTGTAGCTATTGCTGGAGTATCACGTGTCTCCTTCAGGGAACTGAGAACGCACACGACTGAAAAAACAATAGCGTGTTTCCTGCATTATTACATTCTTCAGGTTCCTCTGCCTGAATATACTACCCGGCATTTCTGCTTTTTGCGTACCTGGCACATTAGCCGGGGACTCGCGAGTTTTCCCCGGCTTCCTCTTCTTCGTTTGATGATGCTTGCCACGTGTCTGGGACACTGTCTTCTGAGTAGTCTACATCGGTGCGAGTCGATTTTCCCTGGGAACTGCTGGGATGACTACCTATCAGGCTACCACCCCATCTCCGATATCCCATACTATTCTAACCCTTACCTTAGTTAATTATTAGTTAAGACTGGAGACAAGCAACGCGAACGACACTCATTCGATTGCAATATTATCACAATGGTAACACCTAGGGAGCAGCAGGGAAACGATTGCCCTTCTCTACAATTGTTAATAATATACCTGGTATGGTTTTCACGTACGTACCAAATACAGATCGTGTGAAAGGACGTCTCGGTGCACTTCGCACTCTCGATATTGGCCCCGCCTTTTATTCCTTGAAAATTCCACACTTTGATCGATTCGTTTTTTTGATGGAATGTGTAAAGGTACCACTTTATTTGGAAAATGTGCTCGGGCCCACACGAGGTGCTTCTCCCAATAGCTTTCCTTGCCACCTCGTCTCTCGTCTGGGTCGCTCGAAGCTATCAACATTCTACTTAGTAGGTTGCAATTTGTCAGCTACCGCTTTAGCGTCAGACGTAGCTCGTACGGGAGACGAGGGTTAGACGGTGTGTGTCACGCTGAATAGCCAATCGTCCCCAACGAGCCATCCTGCAACCATAGCCCGCATACGCGCCATTTCGAAGCTGCCTGAAGTGCTGCATACATATGGCAACCTCGGTGTCAGTTCCGACGACGCCTACTCCACCGACCCTGCATGGCAACAGCACCTTCGTTTCGCAATGCAGAGGCCGGCACTGCAGAGGTGACAGGGACAGGCACCAGCGCCGACGGGCCTCGCGCGCAACGCCGGAGTGAGCAGCAGTAACTCGCCATTCAAGCTGTGACCGGTGTGCAGTTAACAACATGGAGTTTTCTACTGCTGCAGCTAAAACGCTGCTGCTGGTGTAAAGAGTATTACTGTAGTACACGTACGGGTATGATAAGAGATGATTAATCATTTTTCCGCCAGAACATGACAGACTTTTTACTCTTGTGCTTCCCACCATCGAGTCCATCACCGAGGACAAGGGATGCGCCCCTGTCCTATCACGCATGCTTGTCTGGCCTTAGGCGGTAGCAACAGAGCTTCGCTGCGCCGGCGCAAGCGCGTTGTCTCGCTCGTGTAGTTGGTGCTACATTTATTGCTGTGTTGCTCAAATCAAGCAGTTTTATGGTACTCGTAGCGGAGGAATATTGAAATTCATCATCACAACTTATACGTATACTGAAAATATAGAGGATAAATCTGTGTCCCCCAGAGCCGAATTTTTCCAAAACGAGCTTTCTGTAGGTAGTTGGCAAGTGGCGTTTTTTCGATCATTCTTGACGAATGGATGCCTGAACGGTCAAGGCCTCTTTCCTTGCTTTGCCAGGCCCTTCTTTTCCGTATTTTCATTCTGATACAATAATCTTTGAGCATTTTTCCCTAAATCGGATGGGGAAGCCCTCTAACGACGTGGGTTAATGTGCGTTTGTTGTAAAATCATGCATGTACGTTCGTGGTACATAAGTACGTGTATGTATATATATCCACAGGATACAACTCAATACATTATTAACGCAGTCGGCATGATAAACGTTGCCATCGCATGCATTTTAGCACCTCTCCATGTTTTGATAATAGTTTTGATTTTGTCGAACCTGACAAAGTTTAGGACGACGGCATCACGTATTTATACCGGACTTCTGCGAGAAGGACCGGCCCGGTCCACCAACCGGCAGCATTTGTTGCTCTCACAGCACAACAATTCAGAAAATGTCCATTTGCTCGATTCCCCGGCATCATTTACACGCAGCCCGTATTTCACCATGGTACACACTACTGTATTACCTGGGATGCCGCGACCCCACCTGATTAACTTTAGACGGTGGTTCCCCGCTCGGTCTTACTGTACCGTGGAGACCCGGTCCCCTCTAGACACAATCCTCTGGGCGGTCCTCGAACGCGGAGGTACCCTATCCAATTGCTCGGTTACCCGACATCATTTACACGTAACCTGTATTTTACCGTGGTACACTACTACCTGGCATGCAGCGGTCCCACTTGATTACTGTAGACGGTGGTTCCTTACGCCACGATCTCGCTCGCGGTATTACCGTACTGTGTGGACGCCTGTTGCAGTGGTCCCCTCTGGACACAATCCTCTTGGCAGTCCGTTACCGCGGAGGGCCCCTATCGCACTACAGTACCCCTCTGGCGTGTGGTACGGTAGGCGGAACACTCATCTTCTCTGCCCCCCCCCGCTCGCCCGAGGAGCCCTTATACCCCACCCAACAACTCGCCTTCGAACAGTAACTGTAGAACCCCGCTTGACTCCACCCACGTGATTTTGGCACAAACTACATAGACTTGGTGTACTGCAGTCTCGGATCAGTTAAGCAGTGGTAACAAATGGATACCTATTACTGTAGATGGACAACCCCATGCCCTAGATACACAAAATATTTACCGAGGAGCCCCTATACCCCACCCGACAACACGCCTTCGAACATCAATTGTATGTAGTAGTAGAAATCCCCCTACGTGTTTGGGTAAACGCTACATAGAATTGGTGTGCTGTAGCGCCGTATTGTTCAGGCATCGGTTGTAACAAAGGGCCACCTACTGTAGATCGACAACCCCATGCCCTAGATACACAAAATATATATTGAACATGGATCCCGACGATATTGGGTAGTCCCTTAGTTAAGGAGTCCCGTCAGACCGGACTACCGCTATCGTACAGTTTCGAAATTGACTGCAGAAATGCGTGATTGGATATGTTAGACGACGATCCCGTGAGACAGCGGTCCCGCTCGTGCTCTCTGAACGGAGGTCCCCTAACGCGGTGGTTCCGCTCGGTCGGACTCTAATGTGGTCCCATAGTTTAGCGGTCTCCCTTCGTCGCAATCCTCTTGGCGGTCCGGTCCCCTAGCGCGGCGGTCCCATAACGCGCTACCGTACGCACACCTCTACTGCTTCGAACTTGACTGCGGAAAAACGTAGCGTACCGCGACCCTACTCCCCCCGCAAAACACAGCCAGCCCGAGGGACACAACCATCACAGCAAGAGTCGTCCGAGTGGGATCGCCGGTCCGATACGACCACACCACCCCCTGCAGAATCCAAAACACTTCAAACAGCAGACCTTTCGACAATATTCTCTGGCTGACCCCCCTCCTGGCGGTTGCGCAGAACCCGTCGGTGCACCTCGAGGGCGAGCCGAACGAGAAACATAAGGTTACTACTGAGGCTACGAGCAAACCAAACCCTACAAGCCACATCAAAATGCCCGAGACGGCCAGATACACGTCTAGACCCTGCCCCCCTTCCCCCCCGCAGGAGGCGTGTACACCGTACGATATGCTCGCAGTTCCGCCGATTAAGTAGATCACCGCCCACGAAAAGGGAGCTAAGAAGAACACCATCATGTTCCCCCCGCAGCTCCGCAAATCGTTGGGGGGGATCTTGTGCACAGATTTAATATCCAGTGGGGACCGGTAAACGCAGGACAGGACAATGCCTGAGACCACTTCCACCACGAGGCCGAATACAAGAGTGAAGAGCACCATGTTGTACGTGCGCGTTGCTTCGTAGTCCATCATCTCGGCTACCTCGGTGTTTTCTAGCGAAGTTTCGCCGACGCCCGATACGTACTCGTCGAAGCAGACGCCGAGAGTGGAAATCTCGAATGCAATGCAGTTAGCCGAAGCCACTTTTTCGACCACGAACAGAACCCACATTTTCCATCGCAGCTCCGGCTCAACAATACCCGTAGTGCTATCATGACCCTCTCCAGTCTCCGCGCCAACCCCGTTGCCTCGTACGCCTCCATGAGATACAGAGGCGTGTTGCCCTGGGGTTGGGGCGGCTGCAGGGTTACCACCCAACCGAGACCCAGGGTTCCTCCCGCTTGTGGGTTTCAATGTGTTTGTCGAGGCATTTCCCCTGAGGTAGATGGGATTCTGCACGTCATACTGGCCGTGTTCCGGTAATGGTGGGACGTTCCTCGCGTGGCCATCTCCTTGCAACGGAATAGTGCCAGCTGCGTGGGACAAACATCGGACGGATGTACATAGAACAGTAGGTAGCAAGTTCATAGGGAGGGAGGGAGGGAGGGAGGGAGGGAGGCAGTGTTACATATCAATGGACAGTATTATCAAGTCCAGAAGTCCAGATCGACGCACCGCCTGTGTGGCGGAGACAGCTCCTAGAATGTAAAATGGCCTGGAAGCAAGACCGCAAGAAAGAACCATCAACCCGATGATCAATCCCATGCCATATCATACAGTAAGTTACGACTAATCGTATTGTGAAATTAGAACGAGATTGGGCAGCCCACATATCAGTTCAGGAGCCCCGATAGGCAGAAACGAAAACGGTCAAAAAGTGCTATATACCCCTATCGTGGCACGCCTCCGGTGCAGTTCTTAAGGGGGCGCCCGACTTTAAATGCTATTCTGTAGGGCTGGGCCCTGGTAGCTCCATCCAGTACAGTATGTACTGACTACGTCATAGGCCAGTATATTGGGCCCGACCAGTGCACTGGCAGTCGTAGCGAAGCCACGATCCTCGTGCTCCCCCCGGCCGAGGGCCCCCCACCGGAGGTGCCCCCAGAGGACCCCGCTGGAGGCACCCTGCCGGAGGCCCGTTTTTACGCGATTTGGTTTCACTAGATCTAAAACATATACGAAGTATTGTTGTTAGGCCATGTTTCAAAGATAATTTATAGAGCTGCGAGTTGGATGACCAAAAGTCGCCAGCTAGGTATTAGCGCAGCTAGATATTATAGTTAGTTGCTGCGGTGCCAACTATCCGACTATTGGGTTTCCTTCTTTATGCAAGGCTTCGCATGTCCCCATAAGACCACTCGATCAGGGAGGGAGAGAGAGCTGACAGGTCTACCGCAACTCTCGGCTCAGTAAAAAAAACCCATCGCCATCGACGGTGCTGGTGACGATGGCAGTGCCAAAGACAGTTGGCGTTTATGTTATCCTATATTTTGTATGCGAAATGGAGCCAAATAGCGCCAGCCAACTATAGTCAACTAAAGTCAGTTAGTTGGTTGGTTTCGTCAGCCAACTAATAAATAGTCGGGAAGTCGAGCCAACTCACAGCCCTAACAATTTGGTGGTAAATATTGACTAAGGAAAAGTGAAAAAAGTGAAAATATGAGCGAAGTATATGATGGACAGCAGGAGTGTGCGGAAACACGGCTGCTATGTGTGCCCTCTCTGCTTTTTGACCTTTGCCGTACATTTTGATGGGTTTCCGCTATGTTTTGAGGCGTTAATATTGGGCGCATATGAATAGTCAGAGTACTGGTGACCCTGGCACATCCCTCAGCCAGTACAGCAGTACTGGCAGTATATACTGGACCAGGGCCCAGCCCTGATAAAATAGGCAAATAGGATTGTTCTTATGGTACTATTAATATGAATATGTGACTCGACATGTACGAACTATAGTCTGCTAGTAGTGACGCTTCCATCACATTAGCCCGCCCTGAGAAGACGTATCTATACGCAGACTATCCGATGGTCGAGGGGTGGTATTAAAATTCAACCCAAACGACCGGAAAAGGGTGACTCGATGATGCGGCTATTCGAAACAACGCAGATGAGACGACAATGTATCCCCCCACACCTCGAAACAAAGGCATAGACGCCATGGATAGGAACGTTTACTCAAACTACCAAGGAAAGGGACACCTAGACGACACGAGTTCCTTCCCAATTCTACTTCTAACTGAAGCGTTCACCACTGTAGTTTGCAGACACTCTTTCTGATTATATACACATTGCCCCCGAAACGGGACTGCTCTCTTAACAGTCGTACCAGTCGTACGGCGGGGGTAGCGCCTGAATTTTAAAAGGGGCCTCCAGCCCCATTTGAGGAGCGCAATACCTTATGCCCTACCGGTATACCCAACAACAGCCGGCTGTGAGAAAAAGTGCAAGCTATACTGTTACCGTAAGACCCCAACAAAACAATCCTGTGGTCTATAGGAAGTATTTTGTTCACCTAACGATAATATTGTGAAATTCGCATCGGAAACAACTATATTGGTGGCCAGGTCCTCAGTCAAGCAACCCGGTCCCAGCGACAATTATCGGGCACCAAAGTGCAACTCTTCGACCCAAAACATGGCAAGGCTCAAAATGTTAGGCTATAAAGAAAGACGATGGTAGGGGGATCACGTTCAGGCCCTTTGTTTTCAGCCTCTCGGGGCCACTCGGCCAAGTAGTGACGGCCACCCTACAAATTTTGCAGTCTTAATATGTTATGCTGTTGGATTCCGCGACTTTCACACCCGCCATGGGATTGGTGTTTACGTTACGCCAACAAAATGGTGTTTTTATGTTCGAGTTTGAGTGAAGTACAGAGCCACTCGCCCACCACGCGGTCAAAACGCTGCAGCGAAAATGGAAGAGGAGGGTAACCGCCCGACTGCTGTAGCAGCAACCAGAAAACGGAGTAGAGTGTGCAGTAAGGAGTCAGTCAGATCACGAAGCAACTTTTTGTTGGTCCTCCCAGAATATGTGTCAGTTAAAAGGCATTCGGTACTACTCGTACTCATACGGAGTCGATACCACCGGTATTTTCTAGGAATTAAGAGCAGAATATAGATTAGCATGTATGTGTGAAATAGTGGAAGAAAGAAGAGTGGAGCAAGTCTTAACCCTTTTACTACCCCAAAAAGCCACACTATTTCTAAGTAGTTTTGTCCCCAAATACCGTTTCCGGCTCTAAAGGGGTTGCAGCAGTCGAAGTATGGATCGATTTGAAGCCGGAAATATGTACAGAATGAAGTTAGGCTAAGTAAGTTCATACATACATGTGATTCTCGTATTTTGCTGCCGTATAACACCCCAGTGTTTGTACGCACTGCCATACAATCATATCATACGTAACCACGTATCCACCACTCACTCCTGTATGTGCCTGGTATGTGTTCCTGGCGTAGCTGCGGGTATGAAAATTCCTGGTATGATATACTCGTGGCGTATGCTATAAAACATGCCGAAACTGCACTGCTGAGCTCTGTACGTAGGGATTTAGTATCTTGAAGTTAGTGCAGAAATGGCAACAGGAATGGCAATGTCGCTGAGAGTTGACGGGATTTCAATTCCGAGTTGAGTTTTGGAAATCGACTTTTCGACCTTTTTTCGGAAATTTCGACGTTTTTTTTTACAATTTTGAAACATATTGAAGTTAGTGTAGGATCGGCTATCTCGTACGGATTTGACGGGATTTTGGATTTTGAGGCCGGATTTGAGGCGAAATTTTCCACTTTGTGACGAAAGAAACAAAAACAAAAATTATTCAACTTGAAGTTAGTGGGGGAAAAAATATGTTGAGATTAGGGTGGGAACATTTTAATCTTGAAGTTAGCGTGGGCGCCGCGGATCCGCCCCGTTCCCGGGGAAAGAGCGAGCCGCCCCCGGGAGGGCGCCTTCCCATCCGCCCCGTTCGCCGAGTTGGGCATGGCCGGCCGTTCTTTCGCCGGGGTCACGGAAGGCCGCCATGTGGGACGGGCGTAACAGGGCACCCTACTGCAGTGTCGGGGGGCCGGGTGGCGCAAGTTAGAGCGGCTTCTCCGTGGAGCATGCTCAAACCGGCATTGTGTTCAACAGATTCAATGCGAACCCATCACTATCACCACTACTACCGAGCAGTATTAACTATTATAATAATATAGACACTGGACCAGTTTTCGCGTGATAGATTTGACTTTGAAACAGCACTGACTGGCGCGAACTTCAACTAGAAAAGTATACCAGGCAGTTCAATGCTGAATGTTGCACGCCATGGCACGCACACACACAGCACTGATGCCTGGTACATGCACGCACTACTAACCCTTTTGGGGCTTGAGGGGGTGGGAACGCCAAAACAAATTACGATTGATGCATCGGGCACACGAGGGAACGCGGGCTGCCAGGCATAGAGGATGGTGCTATTGTCGTCGGACTCTAATGCGAGGAGGTGTCGCACAACGTGCCGAATGAGCTGCCATGCAGCACATTCCCACTATGGTATACCTGGTACGTGGTATCATTTATACGAACAAACCTATACTGCGTCTTATCGTTATTTATGTGACATTCTATACTGCAGCAATGCTGCTGCTGAACTGGCATGATGCCAGGTAGGATATAAAGTGGTGATGGACGTTATGCACAACCCGGCACTTCTTCTACGAAAATACAACCGGCTGTAGGCCATGCAATTGTAGCTGTAGGAGGACGCGCGCCGCATGCGCCATTGGATGCTGCATGCTCACTCCGCACCCATGATTTTGGGTTATCGCTGCGCATGGGGGGGGGGCAGAAACGGGTAAATGTTGTAGCTGTGTCATGAAAATCATCATCGAAGTATCATACATCGGACACACAAAAACAAAATTTCTACTACTACTGCCTGCTGTACACCCTCGAATCGGTTCAAGGCGAGTGAATCACAGCAAGATTTTATGGATTGTTACGTTACGAAAGTTAGTCCATGTGTGACTATTTTTTGCGCCCGAAGAGAGATCTATGGGCGTAGGAGTATGCTACAACTGCCCGACTGCGGGGTATTTCAGAGAAGAAGAGCACGCGAGGGGAAGGGCTTCGGTTGTTGCCTCGTGACGAAGCCCCGGCCCACCCTCTCACTCCGGTTTGATCCCCTCTAGCTCTCTCACTACCCTTGAAAGTTAATTAACGAAGAAAATATCTCAACAAGAAGAGGAGCTAACTCCCAGCCAGCTCCAACTGCCTGCATCTCTTCCCGTATAATTCGGTCATACCACACCACTACGTTTTTTTCTGTTTGTTTTTATGCGGTCGCCTCGGTGTCCTGTTGCGACGCGTGTTACGATAGAGGTTGCACTTTTTGGCCTTTTTGTTTCTGAATGACGGGGCTCCTTAACCCAAGATCGTACGAATGTCACTCTTGTTTAGCAATATGTTTTTTTCAATTGCCTAGGCCATGGGTTTGCTCATCGGGCTGCCCTTCCAGTTTACTCAAAAACAGTTTTCGGGTGTATATGGAGCTCCTAACGCGAAGAGCCTCAGAAAAAGAAATGGTGCACCTCAACCATCGTAGCATGGGTCTTGCCGGTCGTACAACGCATGTTTGTCATCTTAGGCGTACGGTTTGCTTGCTTAAGTTTCTATGCGTATTATTCCTGTTGTGTTATTTTGTATTTTTTCTACGTAGTATCTTTCCTGAGGTGTTATTCCACTCCAGAGGTATTGGAGCCTGTCCCGTGACCACGGACTTGCTTTTTATCGAGGAGCTAAGGTGAGGACAACAACAACAACTGTACCTGTACCTGTTCCTCAGTAACGGTACGGTACGGGGGGCACCTTTTTTTGTTTTTTTTTCTTTCCAGCCGACAAGAGCCACTCACTGGGTAGCGTGAGTACCCCGTTTGTCTTGCAGACGTATTATTACTACTAATACTATATTGGAGAGGTAAACGAGACAATGCTGCCTCCTACTCGCAGTATAGGCTGTGTACGTTGGCAGGAACAAAACTGAACAAAAAAAAAATCTCCTCGCCGAAAAAACAAAACCTCAGCAGCATCGCGCCACCAAAACCAGACAGCTGCACGGCGGCCGCGCGGCCAACTTGAGACGGCTTGCAACCAAGCAAGTCACACGCGTTAGCCCAAGCTCACCCGCTCCTCCTCTGTATATAGTCACCGACTATGTGGAAATCGGTATCGTACAGCTCTCGCAGTCACGAAGAGTGCAAAATCACGAACGTTACGAACAGACAGTACACAGCAGACAGACAGACAGACAGACAGACAGACAGACAGACAGACAGACAGACAAACAAACAGACTACTTTAAATATTGGCAGCCTCTGTACGCACCCCGCAATGAAGAGGCCTATTTGCCTGGAGGGCAAAAGACGGTCTCGGTCGCTTGGCTACCTACCTCGGCCTTGCCTCATTATTAAATTTTGTTTTCCTTGTTATTAGTTATTATGCACGACCTTGGGAATTGTTATACGCTGTGCCTAAAAAATAAAACATACCACTATAAAATTGAAATTATTTTTGAGGGAGTTCACCCCTTTAGAGCCGGAAACGGTTGTTGGGGACAATACTACTTGGAAATAGTGTTGAATGCATGTTTGCGGTAGAAAGAGGGCTAATGATCAACTCGCTGGGGTGGCCCAAATGCGGCAGTGAAAGTCGAGGGACCCCCCCCCCCCCGCACCATAGCACCTGTCCGTGCCCAACATTACACCAAAAGCTCATTTTTTCTGTGCTTTTTTCTCACGACGCTAGAAAAGTGGGCGAGAGTGAGCCAGCAACAATCGATGGGCACCGACGAGCAGTGGGAATGCCGAACTCTATGCGCGATAAATATTCAAAGGCACGTACCGGGGGGGGGGGTGGAAGGACGACACCTGTGATCACGGCGTGTGCCCAGAAGGCCACTGAGGGCGATACCTCTCACAAGTTCAGTTGGAAAGTAAAAGTGATACGAGGACCCATGCTACGATGCAGGTGCACGTTTTTTTTTCTGTGGCTCTTCACTTTAGGAGAGCTCCATTCCACACACCCGAAAACAATTTTTGAAAAACCTGGAAGTGCAGCCCGACGAGAAAACCCATGGACTAGGCATTTAAAAACAAGTCAGATTGCTATTAATAAACAAGAATTACATTCGGACGATTTTGGGTTAAGGTGCCCCGTTATTCGGAAAAACAGAAAAGGACAAAATGTGCAACCTCTATCGTAACACGCGCCCAAGGTGTTCTGAAAAAAAATGCATATAAGATTCAGGTAGGGTTTGATTCTCACCTTGGTCTAACTTACTCTACTGCGGGAGGAACCCCTCGCAACGCACTGCACAGCAGTATTCATACTTTTGGTATGGTCGTACTAAGTAAAAGCTACCATTCATTTGAACACTTACAGTACGCGACAGATGTTAAGAATCTCTTATTTTTGGCCAGACTGGGATTCTTATGTAAGACTGGGTGCGCTCCACACTAATTTCAGTATAAAGAGGTCAAATTCTTGTGTTTTCCCCAAAATTCAGTCACAAATTCTTAATGATCAGATTCTTAACATCTGTCGCGAAGTATTTATTTAATTGTATACCTGGTAGAGTTTACCACATAGGCACTCCCGAACCCTTCTCTTTTATTGGTGTACCATACTAACATTCATACAGCCAAAATAAGCAAATAAGCAAATAAGCAAGGCCCAGTTGCTTTGATTATGCTGACAAAAGAGCAACCTTAAGAAGCAACAATAATAATGCTTATTTATGTTGCTTGCGAACAGTAATGTAGGAGCACATCACAACAACCGCTCTTAGCTCCAAGAACATTTTATTCAGGGACAAGAGATAGTTGCTGGCGAGAATCGAACCCGCGCACAACGTTTGAGCAACATTTGCGGCACAACATACAACTGCTACAACAGTCGTGGTCCAAACCTTTTACTACCCCCAAAAGTATCCACACTATTTCCAGGTAGTTTTGTCCCCAGAAACCGTTTCCGGCTCTAAAGGGGTTACGTGCCATCTGTCGGCAAACGACGGTATCCGCACTTACGTGGGACCCGGCACTCAACCGGTTGAGTGCAGTACTGCACTTAAGTGGGTTCCCGCTTAAATGCGGCACCCACTTTTGTGCGGTCACCGCACTAAATCGGGACCGGTCCCACATTGATGCGGCAGGTACAGTCGTGACAAGAGATTTTCACCGCACTCAAGTGGGGCCCCGCACTGAAAGGTACCGCACTAAGGTGGGACCACGACTGTCTGGTTAAGGCCGACGAAAATTGTGGAGGGGAACTCGAACGGAAACTTCGCTGGTCGGGGAGTAGAGAGAGTTCAGCTGCTTGTATTATACTACTACTGTAACAATGATAAACAACAAATAGTAGTAGCACCTATTATAGCAGCAGCCGATTTAAGAGCGTCCATAGCAAAAAAAGAGAAAACGGACTTACAGCAGTAACCCTTTTTCCACCGCAAAAACGTACCCTACACTATTTCCAAGTAGGTTTGTCCCCCCAAACCGTTTCCGGCTCTCAAGGGGGGTAATTGCGAGCGGTCGAATCGGCTTGTCACGCCTTGTAACGCCTGTGCTGCAACAAGGAGTAAATAGTAAATGCTTGTGACGCCTTGTGTTACACCAGGCATATAATACTATTAATAGAAAGCGCCCCAACGGGTAGAGTGGACCGTAACTGGATCGAGTCCGGCGGAAGGCTGGCTGCATGGCCAACGTTTTTTTTTGTTAGTGGGTGAGCTCGCGCACGTCCCACACTACCCGGGAAGATGACTCTCCCGGGTGGCTATCACCTCCGTGCCTGACCCCCTTGGGGCCAGGTCGGATCGACAATTATATGACATGTATGACACCGCCGTTGCTTGCAACGTTGGAGGAGTTAAATCGACACACATATTATGATAGTCATATTTATCAGTTATATGCCAAAGTGTGGGTGTTCCCCCTTTTAACTACCCAAGAAAGTATCCCACACTATTTCCAAGTAGTTATGTCCCCAAAAAACGTTTTCGGCTCTAAACCCTTTTACTACCCCAAAAAGTACATTACACTATTTCCAAGTATAGGTTTGGATCCAAAAAACGTTTCCGGCTCTAAACTATTAATATAAGCTTTATTTTCACCCGTCCGTTGGAGGAAAAAACAAACAAACTATAAAGACTAGAAAGCCAGTATGATACTATTAATAGTTATGATACACAACAATCTGAAACAAGAACGGCACGGGGATAGGAGCGGAAACGTTGGCCTGTTCCGAGCTGCTCTTATATCGGGTACCACCCCTACTTCAACCGTTTTGCGGCACCACGAACCAATAGCTCGGGGACGAACTACTGCTGCTGTACCCGGCGGAGCAGTACAGATTAACCAAGTTTAGAACAGAAATTTTGAGGAAATTTCTATGGGTGATGCGGCCTCTACAGTCTTTTTCTCCGGCCTGATACCATTTGGCACCCTGATCCC
>JAYJME010002195.1:0-14251 GCA_036873775.1 Costaria costata
AAAAACTAGGGGCTGATGGGGGGGGGGGGAGGGATGCTTGATCTGTTTGATGTGACGCGATTGAGGTGGTACCAAACGTTACCGTAATGTCTCGAGTTGGGACGAGCTATTAGCATTCTTCCCCTTCGATGATGCCGCGTGGTTGGTCTCTTTCTTGCGAACCAACTGGGGGGAGGGGGGGGTTTTGGCGGTATTTAGGTAGAATTGGATTCGAGGTTTCTTGATAGGTAGCATTGGGGGAGATGTTTCTATTCAAGTACTGGGATGGGGGTCCTCCTTTGCGTCCCTGTGCTATGACGATGTTTACGCAAAAATGGATGCGGGGCTTGGCTGGGCGTGTTAGGAAGGGTAGGATTGATAGAGGCGGGTGTTTTCATTTAAATACCATAATAGTACAAATATGAGTATTCAGGAATTTTTTATCTCACAGCTGTGGTTTTATATTTCGAAATAGGGGGCCTCCTTTGCACATCTCAAAGCGAACGAGAGATCCCCGTCTGGGACGAAAGTAGCCGCATCTCTGGGCTCCCAAAACACCGACTCAAGCGCCGTTCGACCGACTTTTAAGGCAAGTTGAGGTGGCGCAACAAGCATATCTGCCCCACGCACCTATCGACTACGGGGACGCAGGTTTCACTCTTCGCATGAAGGCAGCACTTGTGACCTAGGCGTACTCACCGCCCTGCGCGTTCATGAGCTGTCAACGTGTGCAGTGAAAGGCGTACTCCACAGAACGCGCATGTAGAGGCGTAGTGACAGGTATTATTTTACAGTGCCCGCAGAGATAACTCAACGGTCGTAAAAACACACACATGCCCTGTGCATGATTCTTTAGTGATTTAACACCCCCGCTACGCGCGCTCGGGCCACGAACCAACTGTTTTTTCGCAAACACGCATGATATACGTACGAAAGAAGGTTCCGGTTTGGTTGCGGACGGTCCTGATAATGCAAGGCCTCGCGTTCTTTATGCGCAATCAACCCAGCACTCCTAACTCTCGTCGACACACGTCAAATTCTGTCATGTACAATAATATCAGAAATCAAGAGTATGCGTTTTGTGCCCAATCACTTTGCGTAGCTCAACGACCCGAGGCGAAAATCGACGCCAAGGGTGTATGGGCAGTGCAAATGTCTTCCCGGGTGTAGATATACCATGTAATTTTCTCAGTATTCCTGCTATTAATAAACGCTTCGCCCAACTACCCACCGCGAATACTCTCCACCACCGCAAGGGTCCCCACGCTTACCGTGTACCGTCGGGTCCAAGAATCTACCTGGTACGTAACAAAAGCTCTATCCGCCTCCCTCCACACTTCGCCCCTCCCGCCCGACGCTCGTACTTCTATCATTACTGGGTGTAGATGGTAAAAGCCACCAACTATGTGCAAGGAAAGGGTATCACGTACCGTACATCCCGCATTGTCTCATACAGCTATAGCTATAAAACCAGAACGCAAATCTCACGAACTTCACCGAAACTATGCCACTCAGTCACCTCCAGTTGTTGTACAGCCACTACAAATACGAGGGAATATATGCCACGGCATAATTAGTACCATGGCCTTCCTTGAGCACTATGGTCTACTTCGTATGATCCCTACCAAAACGGACCCCGAGAAAACCAACATAACAATCTATAAGAGAGCGATCGGTCATCTGAACTAATAACAGACGAATAGCTTGTAGACGTTCCTAAGGGGTGCCTACGCCATTTACAGTGTGTCCGCTTGGTTTTGTAACATAAAAAAGGTGATACTAAAGCCTCTCAGCAAGGGAAGCGTCGTTCACGATGAACGATCAGAAACAAGGGTAAATCGGTGCTGATCTCGTGCCAACAGTATCAACAAGTGCCGAAAGGGCTTGGTTGTTGCCTAACGATAGTGTCAGTGCCAATGGCTAAAACAGCTTGATTGCTCCCAGTGTTGACAGCACCAAATAACGAAATTACTGGGACTGGTGCCGCTTTTGGTGCTACTCTCTGGGATCTCCTTCGGAAGCTTTCCACCTACTGTAGAGCAGTTTGAGAGAGGGATATTCGACACTGTGGCTGGAGGCAAGTTCTACTGCTGTGGCTGATGTCACATTCTACCACTCGCTGCAAAGCCTACAGCGACGATACCATCCACAGCATCTATCTACGTTTTTGCGTAACCTATAGTGCATCTCGCCTCAAGCGAGTTATTACCGACATCACCTGTGTTAAAAACATCCAACGACAAAGACAGCACCGTCTTCGACATACACACAAAACCCGGTTGGAAACAAATCCAACCCCCACACATGGCAATAAGCCCGACCAACAAGATTCGACTACGAATACAGCACAACAAAGCAAAAAGAGCAAAGTAAAAACACACACAGGACTTACCCATAAAAGGCTCGTTCCCGAAAGCACCATCGATGTGAATTATCGCAAGAAGCACACATCTGCACAAACATACAACGTTATGATGTAATCGGACGACAGGATGTGCCGACCCCGCCCTCAGGCAGTTCGCCGACTAAAACGCATGCCCACCCAGCCCACGTTAATCTAACAGCCCGCTTCTCATCGGTCAGCAGGTCACGTTCTCCCCGCGACAAACCCGCTCCGGAACTGAAAAAAGTGGAGTCAACCACAGTGCATAGGCGCGAGAATTCTTCGCGTCTCAGTGCAATACACGCCAAAGCACCCGCTGTTTTTCCGCAGGGGAACCCATCCCCGTCCGTCCGCTAGCTTGATGAAAGCCGCGCCCGACCCGTCAGATGGAGTAAAACGTTCCTTCCCTTCGCAGCACTCCCCTGGCATGAGTGCTTCTCCCTAACAGAGTGGCCAGTTCGTGTCGAAGGAGAAGCACCAAGAGAAGGGAGAGGGGTCGCATGAGACTGTCAGCCGCCGCGAGTGTTTATGGTGCCCGCTCCAGGAATCATTGTGACCAAGCTTTGCATTTGACATCATTGGAGTCTGCTTCTATGATAGCCCCTCCCCCAAACCAGCGATTTTCTTTAACAAACGTTTCACGGCTGTTCGACACGAGGAAGTATGCTATGAAACAACATCTCCCAATGATTTCTTGTTTGCGAAGGATTATCGAACGATGACGACGGGGTGGCCAAGGGCACCGTAGTTCAGGAGATACGGCCGGGAGCTGGTTTCAAAACCGGCGATTTAGTTAAAGAAAAGTTGGGGGGCTATCGTAGAACGACTCTGGCGTGATGATCGAAGTATTCACATTGCTGCAGAGCTGCGAGCGAACGCAACGCTGCCAAGTGTGGAGCAATACAGTGCTCACTCACCGTCTGTTGAGATGCCAAACTGGGACCAAACAAGCCCGGTACCGGGCTCTTCACACACCCGTAAATGTGCCTGGACAGGACACGAAACACCGACAGATGCGCAAGAGGATCGAGAAGCAGTTCCTAACTTAGAACACCGCAAGAGAATATGTAAGTATGCTTGTACAGTCGCGGCACGAAGACAGCAAGTCTGCGCAGGAACTGAAAAACAGGACAAAGCCAACGACACGCAATGTGGGAGTCGAGAAACGTCTTGGTCATCAACCTTTGCATCGTTTGAGTTACAAATTCACAAACACCGTTTCATCAAAAATTAAAATATAGAACAAGTTGCGCTCGAAGTATCACGCAGCTTGCAAAGATGGGTATCAACCACTTACTTGGGCGAACTCACAGCTGTAGTATTTTAAAAACTATATATATATATATAAAATCATAAACAACCATCGTTCATGCCGCAACTTGTTAACCCGGTCTTGACGTTACACCCTGTTTCGAGTCACAACCGCGTGGCTTCTTCGTTCTCGATTCGAACGGACCAACTCCCAGCTCTCTTCTCCGCTTTGCAGTGAACAAGGTCCCAGCTAAGCCACGACCGTCAAGCTTCGCACACGCGATATAGTGTGTGGGGTGTATTTATATTTTTCGGGTACACATCTATCGCCTTCATGTGATCATCATTGCAGGGCCTCGGACGGGTGTGAACTCACTTGTCTTCGACGACCTCGCCCTTTATCTCCTCCAAGAGGACGGAGTTGTCCGAAGGGTTCAGGGCATGCATCCACCCTCGGTTGCTTGCAATACGAAGGAACATCTTTCCCTTGTTAGACATGGCCTGCATCGTGCAACCAAATAAAACATCATCAACATGGTTGGATAGTGTTGTGTACTCAGTCAGTCTGATGCGCCGAGGCATGTTCGAGGCCAATGACTTGCATGACAATAATGCTGCTTGTAGGTAATCTACAATTAACCTAGAGAACATCGAAGATTACGTTGTTACCGGCCACTGGCCACCAGCCCCTTGCACACTGGAAAGCCTTTCGACGATCGCATGACCAGACCAATCACTGTGTGTTTACACCTGATGGCAAAACGTCCTTTCCAAAAGCGCAAGACTCGAGCGCATGCAGCACGGATACCTGTGTGACCTCGATGACCTCTCCCGGGAACACCCCATCCCCAGTGCGCGGAGCAGCCTCCTCCGGGAAGGTGCGGATCCATTGTGGTTGTGAGCCATCAACCATGCGGTAGAAGAACTGACCCTTCAGTCTGAGTGAACGAGAAGGGTTCCGGGACGAGGGACAAACAAAGGGTGGGACAGAGTGAGGCGGTGACGGTGGGAACGCTTTTTTCTCTCTTCCCTGTGTTCCCGTCTACGCGAGGGTTAAGTCGCATGCCTGCTCGGGGTACTCGTGCATCGCTTTCCGCGGAGAACCCATCAAAAATAGAACGCATGCGCTCTTGCTCCTTTTCTGCGAGTCGTGCGCTTTACTGTACGGCCTATTTCTTGCGGTGCTCGCTCAGAGTCGGTGGCGTCTATGTCGTCCTCGCCCGACTAGCTCTACGCTTAACCGTAAAGTCACCATGGTCCTCTCCCGTCTCGATGTCACCAAACGTTTCGAAGTAGAAATTGTGTGACGCTTTAATGGTGACCAGCAGCAAAATGGAAATTCTTCGTAACCCTTTGTTCTCGTACACTTGGATAATTCAACACGAAGGCCGAGCCGACGTGGTGAATATTAGTCGCGAGCTAGGAAGCTTTTGAATGCAAGCATCTCCCACACTGATAATACTAAAAACGAACGACTTCCCATACACTGATGTGCAAACGATTCCATCCGGCGTTGCCTTACCCCTGGCTCCAGTAGTTGTCCTCGGGCACGTTGTAACGTTTGGTGAACAGCCAGTGAACCTGTGCGTTCACGGCCGTCATCCATTCGCTCATCCTCGACTCGTTCTTCGCCTGCAAGAACCATGCGACCTATTCATGCGATAAAGCATCCAGCGGCGACAACGCAGAGTACGAAGAACAAGCGCTGATCAGTACTCAAAGAGAAAGCAGTTTCATTAACCTCCTAAACGTACGAGGCGACCGCCTGGAAATTTTCCGACCATTTGCCAGCAAGAAAAACAGCACCAGGGGGCTCCAGCAGAAACTATCTCCCCAAGGTATATTCCCAGGATCCACAGCAAGGGCACGCAGCCTTCGACCGGAAATCAAACTTTTCGACACTCAGAAAGAAGTGCATCTACGCTCTGGGAGAATACGCGACGGTGAAACACCATACTGATACACATGTCCGCTACTCGTAAGCCATTGCAGCGTTCTGCATATACACAGAATAGCCCACGATTAAAAGAGCTTAATAAGAATGTCATGCTCACTTTTTGCGGGACGTAAGAAATAGCATCAAGAAATCGTGCTCAGCGGCGAGCGCTACACTAAACCTATCAGTATATAATAGCCTATGCCCAAGGTTGCTCAAGGTTGGTGTCACAATAACGTTTCAAGGCTTGCTCAGATTAGGTGTTTATGGCTGGCGGGCCCCTGTACACTGGTGGATACGTGGATTGTGTGCATTTACTCGCGTCGCAAATGCATCGCTTCTACACCCTCACCTTTCCAGTGCGCACGCTGAAACAATTCCTGACGTTCGTGTGAACCGTGACGGAGTGGGCCGTCAGCTTCATGCACTACAGTACGTGTGTCGCGTCAACATGGCCAGCACGAGGAGAAGAGTACGCAAGAATAGGAAGGCGAATCTATTAGACACACATGACAGACACGCTTCTGCGCGGGTTCATCTCGACGTACACTGATCGGTGCAGAGCGACACCAGCCGCATCTGGAGAAATTCGCCAACATACATAAAAGGAGCACCACATAGCTCGGCCGTGAAATCACACGAACACAAAACACAAACAAGCGGTAGCCTATGCATGAACAGAAGAATAGGAGCGAAGATAGCAGCTCTACGCTTGCAGGCAGGACAAGAATAAATCATGCGCACCCGAACTCGATTGTCCAGCGCTTGTCGCAACGCTAACATAAACGTCACACCATCAAGCGCTGATAAACGTCACACCATCAAAAGCGTTAATTAGGATCGATGCATAACCCTAGCTTGAGTATTCGCCCACACCTCGTTATTGCGCGTTGTGGCGAGCAACCTCTTGTCGAAGCACGTCAGGAAGCCGCCCTTCAGCCGGAAGTAGCGGAGCTCACCCTGGGAGGCATACGTGCTCAGCCTTATCAAGCGCCCCTGCAACAACGCGCCACGACGCCGAGCACAGAAATGATGGAAAAGGAAAGGGATTTGGGTGAACGTCTTACGCATCGGTCTTCCTACCATGTACTGCGGCGGTGTGCAATATACCAATTTTACGCATACGCCTGATACGTTAATCGCACGCGTGAGGTTTATCTCGTCAACCGGGAGAAGTATGAAGGGCAGCACAGATAATGCACTCTAAGAAATACGAGGAAACGTGTCCCGCAGCAAGGCCGGCAAATAATAGGCCAGCGCTTGTTCCGTTGCCAACGCGAAGAGCATGTTCCACCAATACTCCTTCTTCAACAAATAGACAGGGTTGAAAATGCGCCACTATCCTATACAGCGGCATCCTACCTCCATACAACCGCCTTCCATTGCTTCCTTGAACATGTTACGGAACGACGTGTGGCCTATGTACATGCCCGCCGCGCTGTTGAGTCCTTCAGCAGTGGAGGCGTCGGCTTTACCGTCGCCGCTGCTTTTGCTTAGCATGGGTGGCACGCTGCGGCTGCGGTATATGCGGACGGGGCACAAAAAACATCGCGAGTAGTTTAGTCGCACCAGAAGGACCCGTGCCGAAACGAGGCAATGAAAAAACTGCAGGCCAAGAATTGTTGACGACAAAAATTGCATTTTTTTTAATATTTCACATTTTTGTAGTTAAGAGAAATAGCATGCTTGGAGTTACGCGTCGACGAAAACATGCGGAAGCAAACCATACACATGGCTAAAACGGCCACACAATGTTGCGCTGAAACGGGATACTTGCGCCTGCGAGACGTCAGCAAAAGATACCTCGTATCGGTCGTTCCACCGGTGGTTGGAAGGTTCTCAACGGACCGTGAGAGTATCGTTTTCACGAGGCCACCGCCAGGAGAGTCGAGCTCGGCTGCGTGGTCTCGCGTCTCGGACGTGTCCAGTGCCTGGTAACGCACATCGCGAATCGAGGTCAGCAATATGCGTGTACTGAATGTATATCCCCGTTCGGTTTTAGGACCCCATATCGCTAAAAAATTACCGTATTTTTGGAGTATAAAACGTTTCGTTACTCGCTGTCGAAAAAGAAAAAACGCTAGCGTACGACACTACTGAAGACGGAATAAAAGCTCACTTATGCTTGCAAGCGGGGCTTGATTGGCTTACATAAGTACATACTTCGTACATACATACGTGGATTACCTTTCGCGCTGCATTTGCGGCCTTTTCCGCCGCTTTCTGCTCGACCTTCCGGGCGGCTGCCTGCCTCCTCGCCTCGGCCTCGGCCTTGGCGTCACTGGCTTCCTTCGCCTTCATCTCTTCCAAGCTTGCGTCGGCAACGAGAGTCTTGAAAAAGCTACGTACGAAAAGGCACCAGCATCGATAAAGTTAACCAATGAGGAGGGCGGTGTTTCGCTCGCATGGAGAGAGCACTGGCTGAAAAACGTCGAGCTGCGGCAACAACTGTTCAATGGAGAAAATGATATGCCGTGACGATTAACACACGAGAAACACGTTAATCTTTCAAAGTGGTATAGCTTTCCTGAAAGTAGGCCACAGATTTGTCTTCAATAGACAACAGCACGTCAGCTCACAAGCACAGCACTTTTAGGGCGCAAAATTAACGCATGCCCTCTGTCGCTGCAGTTATTTCACACCAAAACACCACGGTTACATATTTCCAAACATACGTGACGCGGAAATAGCACCTTAAGGCGGCCAGGGCTTCCTCCGTCGCGGCTGTGACGCTCGATAGCATGCTTTTCGCCTTTGCCAGGGCCTCTATCTGCCGTTCCGCAGCCTGAGCGATGTCTTTGGCCGCGTAAGTGACGGCGCTGGCCTGTGTGGTAACGGTGACAGCCTTTTGCTTCACTTCCTCCATCAGGTCCTGAGCCTTCTCCGCCTGCGATATTGGTTATGAAAGTTAAGCTTAGCATGGAACGGTATGGATTCAAAATGAGTCGTTTTTAAAGCAAGCCGTCGGTCGACAACTTCAACCTATAAACCTGGCCGGCGGTATCTCTCAACCCGCACACGATATCTATTTCGTCGCGGCCGAGTGCGCGGCGAGTCCAATGAAAGCAAAAATTCGACAAGCGCCGAATTCCATCTCTCTGATGTATTCAACAAAGAAAAAAATGCGCGAATCGTACTTGACATTTGGCTGCTGCCTCTTGAGAGCCCGCAGCCAGTCTCTTGGCCTCTTGGAACGAGTCGCAGAGTCGTTCAAGGGTGTCCTCCAGTCGCCGCATCTCCCCGGCCACGTCGCCGCCCTTGGCCGTTGTTGTAGCGACTTCCAACGCATCCGCCCTATAAGACATGGCGTCCACGCGAAAAGCGAAGCAAGATGCAATCCAGAACGGCGTTTATCGTCGCCGTATGACACTTAATAGTGATCTCCAATAATTGTGACGCTGCAGCAGGTGACATTCCAGAATCCACAATGGACCTATCTCAGGGTACTGTGATTATTTTCAAGGAGGTACGAGTAGTACGAACACCCAACTGTATCAAGATGTAAAGATAGCTTACTGAAGGCCATAACGATTTGTTGTACGTAAGGGCAAACCAATGTCGCGCGGGAATTTCGACCCTCTCTAGCGGTTTCTTGTGTGGGTGCAAGCGTCTAGGACGACCTGTCTAGTTTTCGCATGGCACGACGAGCGTTTGTTAAAGACTGCAGTACGCTGTGACATATTGCATTGTGGCAGCGCGTACCGTAAATGAGCACAAGGCGACGAGAGCCGACCAGCGGAGAAAATGCGGAACCGCACACACGGAAAAAATATAAAAAATATTGCCGGTACAAAGAACTAACTGGAGGTGGATTAGTTGTATCGCGCTCGCCGATGCTGGATCTAAGTGACATCAGTAGACTTATGAATTGGCGCAGGAAACAAGACAAACACAATAAAGGCTATCCGCGCATTCAGTAAGCCAATATTTTGTATTCATCTAAAAATATTGGCCGGCGTACAGCAAGCCAGCGAGCGAGAGAGACAATCCCCAAGGCATCGCTCTACCTCCCCCCCACCGGTGAGAGGGCGCCGCACTACTACTGTAGATGTAATTTTAAATATATATATATACCCAAAATCTTACGTGACGCAAAAAACGCGTACCAGGTATAATAGAGTGATTCCGTGAACGTGCTGGCAATTCTTCGCCCAGGAGCGTCGCTGTACTTCAGCCGAAATCTGTTTCTACACATTAAGCTTCTCACACGCTGCACGCGCTGTCGCGTCAAAACCGGCAGCGTTTTCCAACCTCTCATCACGTCCATGTGGAGAGAAAGTCCTGCAGCTGAGAGCTACACAAACTGCGAAGCATAATTACCAGAGTAATGGACTGAACTATATAGTGTGCTAACATGCGGGGACCGACTCCTGCCAATGTATTGCTGGCGATGATAGGCCGCCGGGTGGACAGGACCACAAATGCAACGCTCTTACATTCAATGCAATCAGGGCGTGCGTGCTTCAGACAGGATGATAGTGGGTTCCTCGCGCCAGATTTATACTGGCATACTCTATGCCTGGTACAGCAGATACAAATACTACTGCTGTACGAGTATATATATGCAGAGTACGCAAACCGGAGTGTAAGCCGTAGGCCGTACTAGGGCCGTAGGCGATAGTCGAAGTAAGTGTGCTGATGCCAGGTCCACGCCACCTAGGTCAGAAGTACTTGCACCACTAATCGTACTTGCAGCTCAGACTTCGCGGGGTAATCTAGTGCTGAAATTGTGGATTTGGCTTACATCGCAGAGGACACCTTCATAGTCTTGAGAGTTTCCGCGAATGCGGTAGTGACGCGGTCCATCGCCCCTTCCGCGTACGTGCCGACTTCGCCCTCTCTTGCCGCCTCGACGCACGCGTGCAACTGACGCGATAGGAAAGGACGACGGCAGTGGCACAGCACAAAGCAGGGGTCAGCACGGGTAGTACCATTTGAGAGACGACGACTGTCGTAAATAGAAGGCAAGTCGTCATCACCGCGCTCATGGTTGAACATTTTTGTCCCCCGCTTACCAAGCAGACCAAATATTTTGAACACCCAAAAAAAAACAGCCACGGTCTCCATTGCGCGACTATCAAGAGGGATATCTGCGTACTTCCGCAGGACCGACGCGAAACGTTCTCACGGCTGAACGAGCGCGTGAGTCGTGTCTACCACTGCTAGAACAGCACCAACGTCGCCCCAATCAACGTGTGTCATAACAAGTGACGTCGAACCAGTTCGGCCATACTGGATAGCACCCTTCCACCAATCAGAGCACACAATTTCACCACTTCTTTCGCACCTGCAGAACGCAGTTGCCGGCCTTCCGAGCTCTTTTCGCGGCTGACTCCAGCTCGTGCTGCCCATCGCCGCCAACCACAGACTTCGCAGGGGATCTATCCCCGTCGTCCTCCTCAGCCCCAAGGGCTTTCGTGGCCTCTTGCTGCGCTTCGTTTACTGCCACTTCGGCCGATGTCACTGCAACCTATAAGGTGGGACGAGCCAGAGTTTGGTGGGGTCGAGAGGCACAGAAACGCAAATGCACCAGACAAACTATTAAAGTTGTGCGCGAATACGGGGTAGGGCGTAAGACGGCAAGGAAGCGTGGACTACAACCGATCAGCGCAATACGTTACACGTAGCGGTGCCGCCGCCACCGTGCCGTATTTCTTATTACGCTCGTCTCAGTGATTTGCTGCTTGCTGAGGTTTGGGTTTTAGAATAAGTGCCGGAGATTAAGCAGAAAGTCAAGGAAGCGAAAAGAAACCAACACCGTATGGTACACATGAGCCTTGCTTTCGAGGTTGATCAATCTGAGCGCGTATTATTTGTACCTGAGCCTCCTCGGCGGCCCCCTTGGCTGCGTGCCTGTTGGCCAATGCCTCCTGCAGCCTCCCGAGGATCATGGACCCTCTATCAGCGGTAGTCTCGTTGAGGATTTCCTGGAGGGTGGAGATCTGACCCGCGCGGAAGAAGACACGCGTTCTGCCTAACCGAAACGCCTCAGACGGCACCTGCGTAACGACAATGCAGCAGAAACACGTGACCCTATGTACAAAGAGCTCGAAAGCAACCAGTAGTACAGGTTTTGTTTGCACCGAATTGCGTGCCTCAACAAGTGCAGTGTTCCCTCTTGCAGCTTGAAAAAAAGAAAAAATGGTGCCATGCTCAGGGAGAGCAAAAATATGGCTCTACGCAAACCCCCGCGCAGTACAAATCGAAATTATTCCCAGTGTGAGTATCACCGGTGTTCTCCTAGGGCGTTGTCATGCTTGCTTCTGCAGCAATGAAAAAGGCTTAATAATATGTCCTACAACATTACCTTCGGACTATAAATACCATTCGAAGGACACGAGTTGGGGTAAATCCTACCACAGCACCATGCAGGGAGGAGGACAGTCACACAGATATATGGTGGCACACCTCGAAGGCCCAGAGGATAGCCGCGATCAAGGCCATTTGCGGCTCCCCCTTAAACAGGGTCTCCGCCTCTGCCGCGTTGTCTCCAAGCACCTGAAGCACCACCACGGCATGACGTCCGTGTGAACGTTAAGTGGCGTGCCAACTACTAATACGCGGAAGCTACAAAATGCAATGCAGTGCGCCCATCACGCGGGGGGCGACTTCTTCCAAGCCAGAGCTGGGTACGATAGGCCACCGAGTTGAGAGGATCACAAGTGCAGCCCTCGTGCGTCCAGGTCAACCACAGCATGCGTGGGTATTTACACATCCAAGAGACTCAAAGCACAACAAGCGCTTTGCGAGAGGTCGTCCCCACACAATGTGTTCCCACTCAGCGATAGCTAACTCTCACACGCGAGTCAGACGGAGGGACATGCGCAGTCAGCTGCACAATTCTCGTTAAATATGTATCTATGTTTTTCGTGTTTAGTCGTAAGTCGGGGAATGCTTTGTTCCACGGAACGGGTGACAGTACTAAATGTCGCGCGCAATGTCAGTGGCAGTCTTACATTGTCCATGCGTTTCATTGTTGCGCCACGCGACATGGAGGGACCAAGCGCAATCGACCATTCACACACGTCTACAAACCAACGTACAGGATCATCAGCTGCGCTAAGCGCGAAGGCAAAGCTCCATCGCTTCTCGTCCGGATTTCTCACCTCCTTGAGCTCGGTGTAGGTTACCCTCGTTGGCATTCCCACCTTGAGCACCTCGCAAGTTTGCAAAATGCCCAAGCACTGCAGCTGATCCACGACGTACCTGCCGCGTACACAATCGTAGTGGGGGACATCACAACACGCCATAAGAGACATTGGAACGGAACGGAGTACCTGGTAGGGAGGGACACGGCAACTACGCTCACTCCCGCGCCGTGTGATGTCGCACAAGTTACATTGCATTGCGTCGACTCTCGGTTCTTGCTTCTCGGCGTGTCTCGGCGGCACGCGATCTCACAATCGAAAGCTGGGGGACACGCCAAACACCACAAGGTGGGCATAAGGCTGAAAGCCTACACATAAAACTTACTACACCGTCGCGACACAGTGTAGGCTGCGAACGCTATGCACCCTCGAGCCCACTACGCTTTTTGACCCCTCTCACCGGTTGTCGTAGAGGCCGCACTGCATAGCCGCGTTGGGCTTGATGCAGCGGACGAAGTTGCACGTCGTGCCGAGCAGGGTGACGTTGAGGTCCTGCATGGAACTCATAAAAGCCTTGGCCACGGTCGGCTTCACCAAGGTCTGCAAGGCGTCAACGGCCGAAAAAAGAGTTTGAGCGCATTCGTATTTTTTTTCTATGGCCAAGTAGGTAGACCTACCGACGACCATCGACCATCGTAGCATGCAAGCGTCCTGATCTTAAAAGGAAATAGGACACGAAAATCCAAGGTTTGACTCGGTTCGAGACGCCCAGCGGTACAGAATGACACCGGCGACTTTTGCAGAACTTGTGAAGACGAATATTGAAAAGTTATCGTGCGCAAAAAAGGAAAAATATAGGCCAGCACGGAAGCTAAGCAAACACCTTGGTGCGGTGTGGTAGGAGCATGTATTGCAGTTTTTGAAGACAGTACAATGCAAGCAAGGTGACGACACGCTGTCTCAGACTTCCTGCAGGATCATACTACGACCACTGAAACAAAGCAAAACGGTCTAGTCGACAAGATCGTCTGTCCTACAGAAAAGCATAAATGGATAAACCCGGCCGTGCTGCTACATACTCGCGACGCCACGCTAATCTGGCCGTCACCTTGCGTTTGGGCTTTCTAGGAGAAGCTCCTGGAGCCTGGCCGTACTTGGTGGTCGCATCCATCACCACCTGTACGTTAAACGCGTTGAGGGCGGAACAGACGGCTATTTCAAAATGATTTTTTGGGGCACATCCCGCTAGAAAACACGTACCTGGTACACAAGAAAGTACACGGTTTCAAAATATGAAAGTTCTTCGATCACTGGTACCACAGCCAGAACGCGAGAAGCTAGAGATCGACGTTAGCATCCGCCGCGTCCGGCAATTATTTACGCGCGGAGAATCTTCTTACATCCAACCAACCAAACAAAATAACGCGACTAACAAAAACACGCACCACTGATTTTTTTGTTGTGGACGGGTGCTACGGATGTCAGTAGGGCAACGGCCAAACAAAGGTACACCTGGTCCGTTTGCGGCCAAAAACAAGTACATACTAAAATCGAGTCAAAAACGCACCCCATGTACCGTGCCGTTCCTTGCAACGCAAGGGGGTTGTTTTTTCA
>JAYJME010002196.1:0-14249 GCA_036873775.1 Costaria costata
TTGTTATTGTTATTGTTATTGTTATTGTTATTGTTATTGTTATTGTTATTGTTATTGTTATTGTTATTATTATTATTGTTGTTGTTGCTGCTGCTGTTGTTATTATTATTATTATTATTATTATTATTATTATTATTATTATTATCATCATCATCATTATTATTATCATTATTATTATCATTATGATTATTATTATTATTATCTTATTAATATGCTTGCCATCCGACAACGTGCAGCATGACCTTCAACGTTGATCACTCAAAACATTCATACTTGCACATTGTCCGACGGCAAAGATAATAGTAAAATGACACTATTACGGTGGACCATAGTTAATAAGACCTACTTTAGACACAAACAAGAGGACCTACTACTACTGTAGACACCAAAACCTATACATTTGACTACTTTTGCCCACAATATTTGTCCCATAGTTAATACCGGTAGGACGTACTGTAGACACAATATAACCTACTGTAAACACCAAAACCTATACATATCCCTATCTTTGCTAACAGTATTTATTTGGGTCCTATTTACTATGGTCCCCCGTAATAATATATTTTGAGTGTGCCATCATTGGTGTTCTACTTTGTATACCGATGCATGGCTATCACCGGGTGAAACGTCCATTTTTTTTTTGTCGAAAGTCATTTTTAGGTGCGGTGTCGAGCGGCTCAAGTGACGTTGAGGCGACTAGTGCTTCGTATACGGTAGGACGGGGGGGGGGGGACACATTTAGGTGCCCCTTTTTTTTCTACGACCGATCAGAGTCACTCGGGAAAGGGTTGACATCGTATAACCTATACCCTATATGTTTTTTGCAGTTTTTAAGCGTCGGTGCTTCTTGTTTTTTTCGATGTGCACCATTTAGTCATACGTGCTCGTAGGGATTTGCCCAGTTGGAGAGGGGGGGTAAGGAGTCGAACCCGCGGAAAATAGGGGTGGGTGGGTACCCAGTCGGACCCGCGGAAAAAAATCGGGGGCACCCCTATCGTAGCATGTGTCTGCTGTACGAATGTTTTCTTGACGGATGCTATGTACGAGTACGGGTTGTCGTAGATAGGGAGTTGCACCCTGAATATATTTACGAGGCTCCTCACTAACGAGGGAGCTGTTAAAAAAAAAGCTGGCCCAAAAACAAAAAAAAAAACTTATTTTTGTTTTCAAAGGAAAACTTCACTGAACAACTTCACTGAACTTACTGTAGGTATTATATACCGAAGTTGTTGCATAGTAAAAAAAGAATGAGCCTGTACAGACAGCAGTGTGAATGCAGTATATACAAGTAATTACTTCGTCAATTATCATTGCGCTTGCCATCGGGCAATGTCCAGCATGGCCTTCAACGTTGATCACTCGGGACACGGAGTCGCCGCAGCCGGACCAGACGCCGGGGCCGGAGCAGGCACTGCAGGCGACGACCACGTCCTCACCAAACACGGTAAAATCTCTCAAGTTTTCAACTTCTTCCTCGTGTTTTTGTCGTAGTTTTTCGGGATCAAAGCACGAGTGACCGCGTTCAATACAGTTCTTCCACTATTTCTTACCAAAGGTGTGGTTCCAACCTTCGTTCCAATTTTTGGATCCATCTGATTGGATGCCGACATCACCAAAGAAGTATACCGTAAAAACAATTGCATGGGCTCCAACGATGCTGGGTACTTCTTCAGTGGAGGCTCCCAGTCAATCAGAAACATAATTATGAAAAGTGCTGTTAATACCTGCCGCCTATCGTAACAGTCATATTATATACCTGGTACGATGCTGTCCTGCAAGGGCTTGGAAGGCCCTGGCAGGCCCAAAAATAGGGGTATGGGGGGCGTACAGCGAACATTCTGGGAGGCGTATTATTCCCATCTCGGGAACCATCACTCTGTCATGGCTGAGCCCCGCCTACTTATAGCCGCCATTCGAGAACACCAGAGAATTGGAGAACACAAAAGAAAGCTGCTATCGAAATGAAAAATGCCACACACGTGCGTGTGGTACAGTGGAACGTGCCCGGAGGATATTCTTCTCGAGTGTCCCTAATGGACCGCAGGTTGTCATGACGCCAGGCAACAGGGAGGAAGCTCACGCGCGCATGCGTGAGATATGGTGCGCTCAGACGATGGCAATGCCCAGAATCGTGTGGATAGTTGTATCTGGTATGAGGCCCACCCCTGCCAGTGTGCGGTGAAGGAGCACTTACTTACCAAATCGTAACGCCGCGACACCGGGGGAAGGGTACATCATCACATCTCTCGCCGGACACTTGCTACTAATCATAACGCCGCAACACAGGGGAAAAGGGTACCTGGTACAGTATATCTCACCAGTTCTTGGGCTTGAAGGAGGTCTTCTTGAGGAGGCCCATCCACACCTCGATCACCCTTTGCCCTGTATCCTTGTCCCACAGCGCCTCAATCTTCACCACGTCCTTCTCCAGAGCCGCGACTCGATGCATGATGAGAGCTAAATCCTCGGTAGAAGGGGCAGCTGTTGCTCACACGCCGTCGCCCGATAAGGGTTTTTGGTGTCCGTATGATATCGGCCGACGCATGGGGGTGGTGGGCAGCATGGTATGGCCACGTTCACTTTAACAGGAGATATATATATATGAAGCAAGAGTATATTTTATGTGCACAGAAAAACAGAAAACAGCAGCTCTGGCATAGATACGGCGAGAGCACCCACAATGTACGTGTTTATACTGTAGTAGCGAGTTACTTGGCCGTATGGTACACACCGCGGCTGATCCTGCGTACAATGCATGATACAGTGCGTAACTACTGTAATTGAAACGTACTGTAGTATTAGTACGAATGTATACCCTACATCAAGAGGGGGGCGGGCGGGGTGCAGTCATTGTCATGCATGGCCGCAGTCGTATGACCATAGACCCTCGCATCTCTACGTACAATGCCGGGACGGAGCAGGTCGAGTTTTCACCGACCAGGCAGATATTATTTTTGCACCAAGCGCGAAGGAAGCGCCGTGAGCTTTTCGGCGAGTCGCACGAAAGGTGAGCCGGGGGGGCTCTCTCTCTACACGCGTTACAGGCACAGTAGGGACAAACTCACTGTTTGTTGGTATTATCCAAAAGATGCACATACATCGGACAGGCCCTCGTCCACAATGATGACGATGCTCTAGATCTTCTCAGGGCAGATAGATTCCTGATCTATCTGTATAGGATCTCTAGCTCATCATGTTGCCTGGTGAGACCCGTATAATCTGCAAGATCTAGGACATGTTTCCCGGGTTGGATCTTGGATCTGTATTCCACAGATCCCGCACAAGATATCACAGCGGCAGGTTGGGGTGTACTGTTCGTAGATGATCTATTAATACTGTAGAGCATGATTTGTCCGCCCGACGTGTGAAAAAAAAAACACACACAAGAGATGCCCGGCAGAGCGGTATAACCTTCGACAACCTCTCCAAACCCGTGTGCACGCATTGTTTTCTCGGCCCGACGAGAGCTTCGTTCCGGTGAGCATATTTTTGCCAGCTTCTACTGTACATCATATACGAGTGTGTGTATATGGTGCTTAGTTAACCCCGTTAACACTCACTGCAGTCCCTCTTGAGGAAACATAAACACCTCGAACTAGATTTGGACGCATGGTAGGGTTAGGGTTTTGTTCCGAGATTTTTCTGAGGCGGTTCCTCGCTTGAGGAGCTCTATATCCCACCCAAACACTCCATTGGATAAAATTAACAGTGCTGCCCGATGAACAATCCCACCACCTAGGTCTGCTGCGAGACACATTGCAAAATAATAATTAAATTTCGACGACTATTTTCGAGGTTAAGGAGCCCCGTCATCTAGAAAACGTTTCAGCCAAAAAACAAAGTGTTACAGTACCTCTATCGTACCACGTGTCGTTGGATATAGGGTTGTGTGCAGTGCTGTAGTAGAAGGGCTTCTTTCGGCTAACAACGGCTCTGCGTGAACCTCTGAAGACCGCCATCGGTCGGTTGTTTGAGTGTAAAAAGCTGTCACATTTCTAACAGATGCCTCGAAAGACTCTCGCGTGCAATGCACGAGGGCACCGGTGCGTGAGGCGACCAGTTTGGAGGGTTTGGTCTATGATAATAGGGTACCGCTGTATTAGGGAACCGCATTAAATACGTTGGACTAGGGGATTGACTTTCATTATGCCTCTAGTGTACTGTTTACACGAGGTACATATTTGTTTTGCTAACTTTGTTAATTTTGTTTTCTTCTTTTTCTAATGTGATTTTGGCCATGCGTCTGGACACGCCTTCGATCCAGATAATTGAAAAACGTAGCACACCTCTGCACACCCTGAACAACTTCGTACCTACTCCCGTACTCAGAAACGAAGTTGGGTGATTTCGTACTCGCGCGGTACGATTTCATACAGTGTATGCACACCCAATACAATTTCATACCGGATTCTCATCCTCCCTAATTTTGACTACAAATACATACAAGTATCATGTCTTCAGTCATTTTTTTTAACCATTTTTCAACCATTTTTCGATGACGTTTTCTATCGTTTTTTTCAACTGCTTTTTTTTAACCGTTAACCAATTTTCCAAAAACAAAGTAAGTTGAATGGTTGAATTACTACTGTGCTACGAGTACTGTAATTTGTTTTCAAGGTTACTCACCCGTGCCAGCCACTTCCGGTGCATCGCTCCCTCGGGGAGTCGGCGGCTCGTCAGCGCTACCGCCACCACCACCACTGCGCTGTTTACAAGATCGGGAAAAGGTTTGCATTCTATTCCACGCCTCCTATATATCACTATCACCTACTACAGTACAGTAGATGCTAACCTACCGTTATGGTATGTTGTTCAGGATGTGTACAGTACAGATCCAACCCAAGAAACATGTCCTACGACATAATGCAGATTTGATACGGATCCTACACGGCAAAATGAGCTAGATCCTACAGATCAGGAACATATCTGCCCTGAAAGATCTAGATCATCATCAAGTGGAATCGATAATCTGGATCATGATCTGTCCGACGTATGAAGTATTCTGACGGAATCACCTTTTGCGATGCCGGCATTACCATGCTCTCCTCTCGGTCGGACTTGCCCATCGAGGGTCCTGTAGTAGCCGCTTGGGATTCCCTGGTCTCCTCTCGCCTGACTCTGCCCACCAACTGGCTGGCTGTAGTTCCCTGCAGTGCCGGCGATGCCCTGCTCTAGTCTCGCTTGACTTTGTCCACCGATTGGCTGGTGGTAGTGGCCCTGCTCTCCTCTCCCCTGCCCTTGTTTATGGATTGGCCGGTAGTCACCATCGACTGGCTGGTAGTTACCTTCTTGGTCTCCCATTGCCTGGCTTTGCCCGTCGATTGGCTGGTAGTTGCCCTGCTCTCCTCTCGCCTGTCCTTGTCCATGGATTGGCCGGTAGTCACTATCGACTGGCTGGAAGTTACCTCCATGGTCTCCCCTTGCCTGGCTTTGCCCATTGATTGGTTTATGGTAGGTGCCCTGCTCTCCTATCGTCTGTGCTTGTCCATGGATTGGTCTGTAGTCGTTATCGACTGGTTGGTAGTTACCTCCATGGTCTCCCCCTGCCTGGCTTCGCCCATCGATTGGCTGGTAGTTGCCCTGCTCTCCTATCGTCTGTCCTTGTCCATGGATTGGCTGGTAGTCACCATCGACTGGCTGGTAGTTACCTCCACGGTCTCCCATTGCCTGGCTTTGCCCATCGATTGGCTGGCTGTACCCTGTTGTGGAGTCTGCATGGCCTTGCTCTCCCTTCCACTGGCTTTGTCCATCGATTGGCTGCAAGTTGCCCTGCTCTCCTCTTGTCTGGCCTTGCCCGTGCCCTTCGATTGACTGGTGGCTACCTCCTTCGACGACACCGGCGATGCTCTCCTCTCCTCTTGCCTGTTGGCTTGGCCCACCGATTGCCTGGAAATTGCCCTGCTCTCCTCTCGGCTGGCCTTGCCCATGTCCAAGCCCAACATCGGTCGGTTGGTAATTGCCATCATTTGGCTTGAACATACCCCCGTGCTCTCCGCTTGCCTGGCCTTGCCCATCGAATTGCTGGTTGTAACCTCCTGCTGCGTCGGTGAAAACACTCTGCTCTCCCCTCGGCTGATGTTGCCCTTCGATTGGTCCGTATTCGTCTCCTGTGGCATCGGCTGTGACCTGGCCCCCTCCTGCCCGGCTTTGCCCATCGATTGTCGGATGGTCACCCCCTCCTTCGGCTATTCCCTGATCTCCGCTTTCCTGGCCTTGCTCGTCATAATCGGTTGGCTGATGGTAAGAACCTCTTGCAGCAGCAGCAGCAGCAGCGCCGGCGATGCCTTGCTCTCCTCTCGCCGAACTTTGCTCCACAATCGGCTGCTGATTGCCGTAACCTCTTCCAGCATCGTCGACACCCTGCTCTCCTCTCGCCGAAACTTCCCTCGTGCCGTCACTTCCTTCCGCGTCTCGTGCTACACCCTGTTCTCCTAGCTCCAATGCCTGCCCACGACGAGCCTGCTGGTCGTATCCTCCTGAACGGTCAGCAACACCCTGTCCCCCTTTCGCCCCGTCTCGCCCCTGCACCTCCGATTGCCACGCCGCGATCGCCTCCACTTGCCGGTGAAGCGCCGCTATAGCAGCCTGCTGCCTCGAGGCAAGCGCAGACACTACCGTTTCTAAGGCGTCTGCCTGGGCGACATGCGAACGGCGAATATCGCTCATTTCGGGCATCCACTCCTCGGCGGCCTTTCGCGTGGCCTCCTCCATGATGAGCGGGCGGGGAGGAGACTTTTGACCTCAGCCACCGCGGGGCTACTGACTGATGCTGCTGTGCGGCTCAGGTGCCAGCTACTACTGCTGTTGTACCATCCCCATCGCGATCTCCGCTGTGAGGTTCAACCGCACCGCACCGGCTTGTTTGCTGTTTGCTGCTGATTGCCGAACCATCCGTCGCGTTTAGTTTGTCGAACCGGCACTAGAAGCGACGCCACATCAGCGAACCGGCACCAGTTTGGCCGCAGCTATTGTTTCAGTAAAAATAAAATAAAATAAATCTTCTTCCGGCACATAAAAAGCAAATACTCGTACGTACACCTGTTGTAGTATGATACGTATGAGTGGGACGCACGAGTAGGGAGACACAGCAAGAGTTGCTGCAGCACTGCAGCAGCATGTCACAACCGCAGGTGCGGCAGTTGCCTCGAGCGGAGCGTGGTTGGTTTGTGTGTTCTTGGGTCTTGGGGTCTTGCGTCGACGGCCATGCTGCTCTTTGTCTTGTGCCGTGCCGTGTTACGATCGGCGTTCTTCCCACAGTGCGCACAGACAGCATCACCAGTAATCGCGTCGATACTGCAGCATGCAACATGACCTACCGTACCGGCTACCGTTCCGTACCGGGGAGGGTTTATCTCCGGTTCTTCGATCCCGAATTGCGCTACGCCGGCCATCACGCGGTGTTTGTAGTGTTCTACAGTACCTATTTTGCGTAAGTCTCGCGGCTTATTGTGATCTCAACATTGAGCGTAGGCTCATAAATGCTATTATTGTATAGGATTTAGAGTAGCGTTCCTCGCTCAGCACAAATGCTTACCACATACCTGGTACGAAGTAGATAGCTGTAAATTCCTATTTTTCGCAAACAATCAGCCTGAAATTCTTAACTCCCAAATTATTAACACATGTCGCGTTCTGTATGATCAGGTTCTGGGTTGGATCTGCATCACGTTGGCCCTTTTAGTCTATGCTCGCACTCTGGTGTACCTGGTACCTGTTATGCGCCAATGGAATACTTGTGGAAAATGTGAAATGTGCTTATCACCCCTAAAACGCTACGTACGAGTATACGAGTATACGAGTACGTAGTGTTCACATTACCGCGTACACTCTACCCTTGGGCAGAGTGTTAGATATGCACCACAAGCTGACTCATACTCCAGTGTTTTTTGGTGCATACTCGTATCTACATAAAATAATAACGGAGTAATTTTTGGGATATTTGGGTCTCAACCCCTTTAGAGCCGGAAACGGTTTTGGGGGACAAAACTACTTGGAAATAGTGGGGTATTTTTTTTACGGTGGCAGTAAAAAGGTTGAGAGATCCCACATTTCCAGCGGAAAACACACAGACACATTCGTTTTTTCGACAGGGGCACATTAATCACGTGTGCGAAACTCCAGAGGGTCTGTCTCAAAACGGCGTGGACATCTGGATTTTTGTGCGGTAAATGTGCAAAAATTACGGATTCGCCTGGTAAATACTTGGTTTCAATGTAGATTTAGATTCGATTTTCGGCGTTAATTATGACTTAATTTCAGTCCTACGTACGCAGTCAATTCTTCGAATATTTGCGTGAAACTTAGATCAAACATGCCTTTTGGAGCACCTAGAAGGGGAACAAAATGGGGAAGGAAATGCCTTCCTAAAAAAAATAGGATTTTTTTTCTTCATAAATAAGGAAAAGCCTGACTACGTATTGTTGACCTCTTTGAAGGCCTGTGATTGGTCCGGACACATTTTCGGCGCTAGCGCCAGTCCCAGATCCTTAACAAAATAAAAACTGGCTATGTCACCCTCTTCCTCTGCTCATGGCGGTCAGTGTGCTACCAAGTATGTGACACTTGAGTTGCTATTGCATGCGGCATTCGTGGCTGACGAAATTTGAGGCGATACGCTTGAACCAGCTTGTATACACTTCCAGTAGGTGCGAGTAATACCGTGATTTTCAGATGTTCAAACTTCCGGAAGAACCTACGAGGGGATTCGAACCTCGGGTTGTCTTACCGATATATCAGTGGCTATGGTGCATATCTAACAGAGTGTGGATGCCATCTAACCATGCTGCCTGAGGAACTATGATAGATGCGAATCTACTCGTGCGTATACCAATACTCGGTAGAGGAACTGTGCGTTGAAGCACTACTACGCGCGTGGGCCGAAATAACAACTCACTTTCAAGTTCCTAAGTACCCATTGGAAGGCAGACAAAATACCTTAAAAACACGAGTAGATGTTCTAAGCACCTTTTGGAACGTTAAATATCCCGCAAATCCCACCAAACATGAGCACATCCAAACGGCATACCTTCTAAGCGCCTTTTGTAGCCTAAAAAATAACGCCACACCATGGAAACAACTTCGCACCTTGAATGGTTTTCGACGTTCCACAAGGCGGTTAGAAGCAGGTATAGCAGAGTTGCGGCGTTACGCGTGAGTACGCGTAACACATGTTCGCCGTTCGTAGCTTTTGTTTTGCCGTAACTTTGACGGTCCACTTTACCCGGCAGCAGAAAGCCTCCCAGAATTCGGTGGAAACCCTCTTTAATACATGCACCACACACAGCACGACGTGTGTATGATATCTGATGCGTACGTGGGCTGCTTTTACTTTTATTTTTGTTTGAGATGTACAATTTGTTTCGGTTAGAGCTTTGTTGCGCGTTATCTGCGGATATATATGAAGATACTGTGGAAGCCTGGGGATGTCTCTTTTATGTCCCCGGTTTTTGCGGCAACTGCCGTATGCAACGACAAAGAATGATTTGGCAGGGTCGCGGGTAAATTTTGGCCTTGATCTGCCGCAGCCGCCATCACTGCTTAAAAGGGCTGTCTTTTGCCCACACTTTCTGAAAGGAAAATAAAATATGTGGGCGTTCACCCTTGTGCAGTACGTTGAACGTGCCGTTTCTTTCATAGTATGACGGTGTGCTTGTACAACTAAGTAGCAGCGATGCCGAGACGGCGTGCTAATCCGGGGGGGCATAGTGATCAGATCATAACGTGGTCCGTAAAAATACGGGCATTTATGCGTTTCATTCCCCTCACTTTTACTTTCGAGCTCAACTCGCAGGAGGCTTTACCCTCGTCGGCCTTCTGGACAGGCCGTGTGCACAGGTGTATTCCCTTCTTTGTCCCCGGTACTTGCCATTATTTTTATCGCGCATGGAGTTCGGCATTCCTACACTGCTCGCCGATGTTCCATCGAATTCTGCCAACTCGCGCTCTCGCACATTCGGCGCCGGAAGAAGATAATCAGAAAAGTGTACAATAATGCAATAAATACACCTGCCGAGACTCAAACATCAGCGAAACCACCAACAGATCGCCAGTCTACTGCTATTAATCTACGTGAGTAACAATCAAGTTATTATGTAATGAGAAGGACGGGTTGAGTAACGACAGCCGTGGGCATTGATGTTGAGCTGGAACAAGGCACAGGAGGGAGTTAGACTTGGTACGCATGTAGGTCTCTTTTTTTGGGTTCCCTTACTGTAGTGTCCTTCATATAGCTGAGAATCGTTCAGAGTGGTCGACGTCGAACTTCATGCTGCACATCGTTGGATGGAAAACACAGCACTAATATCAATAGAATGCCATGTTCTAAAAAAAACGCCCCCTGCGCTGGTGATGCTTTTTTGTGACACGCCATATAACACGAACAACGGCAACCTGGCAGAAGTCAATGGTTGCCTCTGGGAAGGGGAGGTGGTGGACAAAAGGAAAACGAGGCGTCAAACACCGCTGCAAAGCCCATGCGCCGGGGGGCATCGTAAGGTTGTGGATGCTCTATTTACATGGTGAGCATACCAACAAACGCCCCTCGAGAGCGCGGTGTGGTAGCCCAGGACACAACACCTTCTCCCCATCGTCTCCCCTTCGAGATCGCCGGTAACCATCACCGCTGGCCATAGAGCGCCAGTTGTTTCACCAGCTCTGCGGGGCCGAAGCTCATGCTACCGTTCGGGTGACGCAGACTGAGGGTTTGCCTATTTTGCAGACTGTCTGACGTGACTCGGCAGTCGTGCCACAATCCGCAAGCGAGTATCTCCCCGATAGGTGTTGAGTCTCGATTCGCCTAATAAGCTCTGCAGAGCTGCGGACCTTGAGGTATGCATGTCGAGTAAAGATCACCCCTGAGGCCCGAGCTGCTGCTTCCACTGTGAGCAAGGCCATGATCATGTGGAGCTGTTGCTACCTGCTGCGAGCTGCATCAACTGTTTCTGTCGAGATCTACAATGAGCGACTACATCGACAGCGAACTGCACTGCTGCGGAAATGCAGGCGGCCCTTGCGCCTACACTCGTGAAGCCGGATGCGGATCCCGAAACCTGCAGTAAATAATTCAAGCTACACTCCTCCGCAGCCGACTGACCACTGTCAAGGAAGCTGTCGCCGATCGGCACTTCATCGACGTCATCATACAAGGCCTCCAGGAGAATTACCGCGACATTAAGCTAAGTACGTACAAGGACCCCGAGCTTGACGCAAGCAATATTCAGGCTACCATGCGGCACCTGTACCTGGGTGGTCTGTTACAAAAGAAAACAGAAACAATCGCTGGGCGTGGCACAGCAATGACAGCAGCATCGTCATATATACTAGCCGGCTTCATCATCATCTGCCTCAACTGTGGCAAGGCAGCTCATTTCTAGAGCGGCTGGGCTGCTGGTCCGTGCCTGGCAAGGTTCACGGGAAAGGCAACAAGCCCTCTGGACACAACAAGAAAAGGATAGATCGGGGGCTGGGGGAGAGGATTGGTGCTCAGTGTAAAAACCAATTTCGTGCAGCGACGTCGATCGAGTGGTACACGTACGGAGCTCCGCACTCACGGACAGTTAGCGTTCACACGGTGGCTATGCTGAGAGCCGGAACCCTCCCCAACGACCCCGACGAGAAGCCTGCAGTCAACTTCGACGACTATTCCGGCAAGGGCCTCCAATTCTGGGTCTTGAAAGTACGCCACCGGATCACGACCCGAGGTCTACGGGGAAAACAGTTATAGGTCGCTGGTAAACCGTCCATCGCAGGGTCGTATTTAGGAAAGCTAACCTGCTACAAAACAGTTGTCAGTAACCTTCGATTCGCTGTCGGTGACATGTTCATTTCATATAATTTTGTAGAGCACAGCAGTGTAATGAGCTGCTGTACTATTATAGTGGCAGTGTGTGCAGAAGGTGGGATCAATTAGTACGATTTTCGGGGTTCCACCGCATACAACACCCCACCTTCTCCCCGTCGTCTCCTCTTCGGGACCGTCGATAAGCAAACACGCAACTAACTGGCCTTGGGGCGTCAAATATTTCACCAGCTGTGTGGAGTCGAAGCTCAGGCTACCAGTCGGGCGACGACGACCGAGTGCTTGCTTCTTATACAGACTGTCTGGCGTGACTCGGAAGGCGTACCACAACCCACATGCGAGTACCTATCTCCCCAATGCGACAGCCAATAACTAGCCCATGCGCCCATCGTCGATGCACCGTGGCATGTAAACCGACAAAAACGATGGTGGCACATCGCGCAAGCATATAGAAAGCGGCAACACATATACATACTGCGCTGTTTATCAAGCAGTCTGTACGACCTGCAAAAGCCCATGCCCATCATTATACAGGTAACGACAAGATAGTGAGTTGGCAGCGGGAGCCGTGGTCGGCGCGGCGTGACGATCGCTCCAGCACGCCACCCCACTCGGCGTGCTTTCGAGGCCACCTTGGTATCGTCCGGATTTTAGTCACAACCGGCGCTGATACGGTCGCCGTGGACTCCCGGAAGCACTCCCCTTCGGAAATTATCGGGTATATGGGGTAAGTGAAGCGAGATATCTCAGGAAATAAGGATCGTACAGAGTGGCGCGTCTGACAGCTATCGGGCACAAGCAGCCAGCCTATAAAGGGTGCGTTACACGAGTGTGTGGACGACTGATGGGGAAGGAGCTGGCTTTCTCGGGGGTTGCTTGGTGGGTTTGTAGGGTTTGCGGTAGCCGATTGATGTTGAAATATGGAATGTGAAGCCCATGTGTATGCAGTTGACAGCGATTGCACACGACATGTCTACCGAAAACAAGATGTCGTACCATACAGTGGCTTGTTTATCGCCTCTGCATCCCTCTCCACACAAAGACAGAGCCCCGACACGCATCGTTCCAGCAGGTTATCAGCCTCGATATTTAATCTACAATTCGTCATTCCAACGGCCGAGCGCTGCGTCAAACCACGCACTACTCAATCGGCCGTCAGAGATTGGTTATGTTGCAAGTGTCGTACTATATTGAAATCCGGCTGAGATTCCATTTTTATGATGGTGTACCTTGCAGGACAAGCAACAGTCTCTCTGGAAGTTACGAATGTAAATATGCTTAACACGGCGGAGTACGGCGGTGGGTCAAATTATCGGTGTTGTGGGCGAGGGACACTTCTGCACAGGGGCAGACATCGCTCGAAGTGCGAAAGGTTGCGTTATCTTCATAAGCACACATAGTTCGTGACTAAGTGACCACCGCTCACTGTTTCACGGTTATACGTACGTAGGTATACTGTGTCTTTTCCCGGACAACAGTACTAATGTACGTCGTGAGAAAAGCGCGAGAGTGCCAGTTACATGACTTCCCGCCGCCGCATGACTTGTGGATTCGAGCACTAACCTTGGTGTATTTATAGTTTGAGCCCATGCTCCGACGTGGACTATCAACCATTGACTGGCAGGAAAACAAGACCCTCGCCATGGAAAAAGAGGCTGTGATGAAGCAGCTTCGTGAAACCCAAGACCAGCTAAAGGAGGCGCTGCAGGGGATATACCAGGTATGTGTCAGGTATACGTCAAGTACATGTCAGTTACCAGGTATATGTCAGGTGTACGCTAAGTATATGTCAGTTACAAAAAATGCAATCCAATGAACAAACCCGTGACCTAGGCATACAAGACAATCATTTTGCAAAACAAGAGCGAAATTTCGACGATTTGGGGTGTTAAGGAGCCCCGTCGGTCAGAACAGATTTTGGCCAAAAAGTGCTATCTCTATCGTAGCAAGCGTCGCCTGGTATATTTCAGGTATATTGTCAGGTATATGGCAGATATACGGCAGGTGTGGAGGCGGGAAAAGCGCGGGAGCAGCCACACGCCCTTACGGCGAAGGTCCCCAAACCGAGCCAAAAGCAGCGAACGAACGTGATGCGGAGTTTCGCACCGCTGATGCACACATTTCTAACCCGCACTAGAGATTGTGGTTGTAGGCGAGAGGGTGTCCCTAGGGACGTGTGGTAATGTTGCACGACGTCAAGTGGAGTCTTCAGGGGTATCAAGAAACCGTGTGTGACTAAAATGTTAGTAATGCGTACTCATACGGCGCATAAATAATTGCCAATTGGGTCTTAGGGCGACCAGAGAGCTGCAGTTGCAGCAGCAGTGTATACGTGCACACGTTAGCGGTCTCCAAAATAAAGTAAGAGATTATTCAGGGGGACACACAAAAAAAAAATCGAATACCACCCTCCCTTTTTCGAGAGCCCAGCAGGGGGGGGGGGGGGGGGTAC
>JAYJME010002197.1:0-14249 GCA_036873775.1 Costaria costata
CGGATCTGAGTTACTGCTATTATTAAAAGGGAGGGAGCTGGAGTTTAATAGAAGAGCGAAGATAATAAATGGGAAGGGCAAAAAAAAAGAAAAAAAAAACAAAAAAACTATGGACCAAATATTGTTAGCAAAAAAGGGGAAATGTATAGGTTTTGGTGTCTACAGTAGGTCTTATTGTGTCTACAGTAGGTTCTATTATCTATGGTCCCCCGTAATAGCAAAAATACGGAAACATGCAGGTTTTGGTGTCTACAGTAGGTCCTATTGCGTTTACAGTAGGTCCTATTGTGTCTACAGTAGGTCCTATTAACTATGGTCCCCCGTAATGCCGGTACCTGGTATTAATTAATACCAACAGGCTCTACGAATAGTGTGGAACAAGCGGCCCTACACCCTTCACCGGCGCACGGGTTGTTTCTCACCGTATCCGGACATATTTCATGTACTCGTATGATACCAGGTATTCTTAGACTACGCGAGTACAGCACGTACAGGACAATTGCGGTGATAACGTAACAGCAGTATCCTGGTTGCACTAGTGAACTGCCACGGCAGATGTTTAATACCTACCAGGTACCCCAGGCATTTACAAGACAAGACAGTAGACGTGCCTGCGTGCAGGGTACCTGTAGTTCATCGACGAGCTGAGAAAGAAAAGAGAGGGGGGCGTCCATGCGACCAAACGTGAACTACTAATTAATACGAGTAAAGAGTACCCGTACTTACTGTCGTACATGCTATATGCTTCGGACCGATACCGATACTCGTATGTACCCGCCGGAAGACATTGTATATACAAGCACTCTACTACTGTACTAAGACTGTATACCGAGAGCAAGATCCAGACGTTTCCATCCAACAACAGTACTCCCTCAGTACTTACTCAGTACTCCTGTACCTGGTACGAGTACGATGTACCAGGGATACTTCGGACAGGTATGATACGACGTACCGCTATGTATACCGAAAGGAGTCCCAGACGCTTCCACCCAGCAGGTGGATTTAATGTGAATGCACAGACAACCAGACAGCCATGAATCGGACACAGAATGAGATGATCGTACAGCAGCAGTAAGAGTACGGGTACCGGTATGTATGAGTACGAGCACGGGAGTACGAGTATAATGCGAGTCGGATCACATGGAGTCAGCACGTCACCAGTCCATTTTGGTGCACCTCTTGGAAATCTTCCAGCTGTTGCTTGCTCTTTGACATATCTGGCTCCAGACCCGCAGCTCCTAGGGGTCCGGTGTGACCTGCGCCGCTCCCCTTCTTCGGGCGAATGGTTTCAATGTTAGCCCTGCTAGGGAAGAATCGGCATGAGACACGAGGCGTGACCATAAAGTTGTCGGTGGGTACGGTGAGAATGGGGAGTGCGGCGTATCCTCTGCAGCAGCGATGTCGATGTTGATATATTCAAGTGCTGAACAAGCTGTCGGATGCAGCAGTGCCGCTGACACACAACCGATACATACCGAGTATTAATGCTACACGCAGCACATACCTCGGCTCACGAAGCCCTCCGTCATTGGGTGGCGCGCGCTGGGCCATCATATCTCCTGCCTGGCCCTCGTGCCCTCCTGCTGTACGCTGTACGCTTGTCATCTTCATTCTTCATTTTTTTCAGGGGTGTTCCACAAAATATGATGGCATGTTGCCAAACGAAACCGTCGCCGTCACATTTCGACTAAACAACTACATGTGGTATCGACTACGTACTGCCGTGGTACCACTCCAGGCGAGCGTGAGTCGCGCGTCGCGTGGTTCGAACCCCCTGGCTCTGCCATGCCCAAACGAGGTGCAGATGGTACAGATGAAGAAGAAGCGAAAGGTGGAGAGAACCATCTGCTGGTGAAGGCCATCGAGCACTGCTGGGGCGATGGCTTCCTCGACGTGTTTCGGGCGTACTTCCGCAAGCACGCCCACAAATTTGAGGTTTGAAATAGGAGTCACACGCAGTCCTGGTACACCACAGGCTATTATGCGAGCACTCGTAATTGTAATCCACGACTAGGGAGGCGGGCATAAGCACAGGGGCTACATCGTACGGGAGATGGCCCGACGAAGACAGCCTTGCGCGAGGGCTTCAACGCCGTCTACGGCATTGTTGGTGGACCTTGAACATCCCCTTTTGGGTCTCTCTACACAGTACTCACTGACAGTTGTAAATACACCAACGGTCTTTGTATCTACGCCAATAGCGGTACGCGGTACCAAGGTTTGTTGCGTTAGGTACGTAGAGCAGTCTATCAGCTACTGTACGGCGTAACGCTACGAGTACGACGTACCAATATACCTGGTACCTGTTAGATGCGTGCCTGTTCATAGCTCGACCCGACATGCACTGCCCGATTGCCCTCATGAACTGTCTCTGTTGGACGCAGATCATGGCGGAAGGAAAGTCTGAGGAACACTCTCTCGAGTACCAGGAACTTTTCAACGAGTACTTACTCATTTTCGAGGGGAAGCTGGAAGAGTTTATAGGTCAGTCACAATATTTACATTCTGCCCGCAGAAGTATTCTGACACATACTCCGGTGTGGCCGGTGTACTCGTACGTATGTATGTACTGCCAGCAAGAGTTTATGGCCAGTCCGATGGATAATGAAGGGGCCTGGTGCTGATGTTTGCCTACAACTACAGCATTACGTACTGGATCTCACATGCTTCCCACGATCAGTCGGTACTTAACCCTCGAGCACGAACAATATTGTTGCTTGGTGGCATACGGCAAAATTACGTCGAACACGGGAACGCACAGCGCCTCCACGTCATACTTTACCACCTGGGTGATAGTACTACAGTTGTACAGTACGTAGCACTGCGATCTTTTGCGCTAGTGCAGGGATCGTTGAAATCAAACGTCGATGTGAGGGATGGTGTCATGCAGTATACGAACGACCTGGTAATGAACAGTGAAGGTCTAAAAAAGCTACGGGCGAAGTAGGGGTGATCGACCCGAAAAGAGAAAACGATCTACAACCCTCCCCAAGGTCAAACTACAAGATATAAGCTGCGCGGGGGCATTTCTCGACGAAAGTACGAAACTCTTTTTTTTCAACATAGTATTAGTTTACCAGGTACTTGATTTTAGTATACCCCCTGCTTGGGTCTCGCAAACGGATAGTCGGGGTGTCATTTTTTTTTTGGGTACCCAAGCGTAAAACGATCAAGTGACCTATGACTACTGCACAAACACCGATATTTGCTCACCAACACGACTTCTACAGGCATACGTACCGTTGTTGAGATAGGCGTGAGTTTTCAAACGGTCTTATCGGTGCGGGGTGGCCTTCCCTCGACTGCCCGCGTCTTCGCCTCGTCAGAGCCACCCTGCCGACAACTCCTAACCCCTACTCGTATCCTCGAGTGTTCAGGACACCGTAAACTTCTTTCTGCAGAGGGGTTTCTTCTGCTGTTGAGGGAGGCACGAATTTCGTCCAATCTCGTCGGTCCGTTGTGGCGTTTTCCCCTACTGCCCGCGCCTTCGCCTCATACCCCGCTGACAACCCTTACCTGTTACCCATGGGCGCGTTGGCCCTAACCCTACACTGCATGACACCGCACCATGCAGAGAGGGAGGGGAGCTCGATCACGGAGTTCTACAATGTCATAAGAGAGCACCAAGGCGACCCGGACCCAAAGGTTAGCGTACTTCCCGTGCAGTAGTACCGTACAGTACCACACAGCAGTACTGCTGCTGTATGGTGTAATCGCTAGCAGGCCCGAAACGTTACATCATGCTTTCCATGCCTTCGCCCTTGCGTCTAGCATGAAATAAATACAGGCGTTAACGAGATTAGCCTTTTTGTGCAACGTACGATGAACCCAGTCAGGATTTTTTGGGTCAAGTTGTATGTTATCATACAAGTAACAAACAGATCTTCAGCAGTCGTTGGTTGATTCAAAGATTCCATAGCACACTGGTAGCTCTCCGAGACTCTCGGATTCTCAGGTGCGTTGTGCATGACGGTCAGCACGCCTCACTAGATTCGGTGAATACCAGAGTTGGCCGCCGTAGTTGTCGTTGCTCCCGCTGTAGCATATGCACACACCAGGTACCAGGTACCATGCTAACGGGTTTCCATGCAGGGTAATCATAGCTACGAATATCCGCAATGCGGAGGGCCAGGCCCCGGAAAAAGTTATCGAACGAAACGTTCTGCGGCACCTCGGGCTTTCGTTGGCGTTTCTTGTTAGTTTCCGCCAAACTAATATTTTAAAACAAGACCTGGTACTGGCATCATTATCGGTAGGCGAGTGACTAATCCCGCACTAACTCAAGGCGACAGTTAATTGATTTTATCAACCCCCACTCTCTAGTCCTATACTGCTGTGTGATGACACCTCAGGCGACCTGGATGATAGTTCTGACAGCCCGTGTATATTCGGGACGTTTCACGTGCCAGCGTTATAGTTGTATCAAAAACATCTATATATACTAAAGTATATATTCATGCTAACGTACATATTCATCCCGAGAACGCGAAATATTGGCTCCTGAACAAATCCAACCAATAGAGTAGACAAAACTCGAGCCGAAAGTTGGCACAGAAGGGAGATAGACTTGGTGCGTAGGTTTCCTTTTGTTTCCGAGGTGTTCTTCTTTCGGGAATGTTTTGAGTGATCAACGTTGAATGTAATGCTGCACATTGTCGGATGGCAAGCATAATAATAAAAGAATAACAATAAATAATAATCCACACTAACCCAAGACATTAGTTGATTGATGTCATCCACTCCCCGCCCCCAATAGACATTTACCGGTCCATCCACTACAGTTGCGTTTTTTGCTTCGGCGACCGAGCACACCCAAGAAAATACAGGCATCTTACAGACAAAACAAACAGGTAACATACACAGGAAAAACAAGGTTTGGAAACAAGAAAGTCATATCGAGACATGGCCGTACAGCTTATCGCGGCTAGAACTTCGGCTGAGACGGCGTACACAAAACAAATAGAGCTTGTTTCTCTGCCACGGGAATGATCTATCATATATCGTATCACCGAATGGTCGATACAACGATCCAGTGATATCACGAGTCATTCAATGTCATTGCCTGGTGCGGCAGTGGCGGCGTCGGAGTACAATTTGTATAGCGCCGGTGGCCCAAACCTATCGCACGGCAACCCATCGGCAAGTCAACCGATCGACCATGTTGGAGCTGGTGCGACCCAGAGACTGCTCTCGTTCGCTGAGAAGCCGCGTTTCCAGTTTCTATATACCGTGTTTATATAATGGACCACTGTAATGCCAAACTATGATGTAGAACTCCGTATCTTAGCTGAGATGGAGCGGTCGTGGACAACACAAAAAAGGCGTAGAACTCTCCCCCAGCGGTAGAGCGCGCCTGCGCTGATTATTCGCGTGTAGTGGGTTTTTTATGTTGGTCTCGTGGGTTCACATTTGATGTTTCCGAGGGAAATTAGGGATCCGGTCACCTGATTTGTAATTTATCAAAGCCTACGCCACGAAACGGGAATAAAACGCTGCAGAAAAATACCCAAGCGTTTCACGTTCACGTTTTGCAATGATAGCTCACTATTAATACGGAACGACGAAAAGACAAGGTCAGGAATATAATATTCAGGTCTGACGATTATCAAGTAACCCTCAACTCTTACCCTAACCCTTAGGCAAGAGGTGGCTGCCAGCTTCTGTAGTACCCTGGTATTGCGCACACCGATACTGTGTTCTTCGTGTATCGTGCACCTTTCCACGAAACAAAAGCAAGACTCAGCGGCAAAGTCGACGGGAGAGACTCAGCGAACTGAGGACTAGTACCATGGACGCTGATCATCCACGACTACTCTACAATAGCAATAGCACTGGTGACAACTGTCATTAACAGTTCAGGTTTTCCGACCTTTTACGATGTCTATATAACTACGGATCTAAGTCACGAAAGGGAGGGAACTGGACACGAAGGCCAACACGAACAGCTGGCATGGAAAAAAACAAATCAACCGTGTGATTTACCAGTACCGGCCGTCGCAGGGGCAGAAAACTAGCACTGGGCCTCTGTAACGTCTACAGTACTACTAAGTACATGATACAGGTCACTCATGACCATCTCTAACTTTTGGTCCATGAATTCACACGCCACTATCGCCTGGCTTTGAACCCTAGAAATGGCACGCTATCATAGTCTACCAAAGGCGACCGTGAACAACGACGAAAACATGGCGCACATTTAGCGTTTGACGTGAGTAACGATATTGCGACCCAAGCGGATAAGAACCAGGAATGTCGCACCCAGTGGGCCATGAGACTGCGGAGAAACAGCCAAATAGTGCATGGCGGGAAGCTTTTGTCGACCGTTTGATGACGAGTCACCAAACTGCGCTATTAGGGGGGGGAAACTATATACCAGTATATACCTGGTATGCGCCTATGAATATGATACTATTGGCAGTACCATTCCGGCGTCCCCGTTGGTCTGGTGGTAAACCTGGTCAGTCAGAAGGTTGAGTTCGGGATTTCGAGACCCCCCTCCCGAGGGATTTCCCTTCTGCAGACATCGGCTAAGAAAACTGAACAAACTTCCTACTCGTAGCGTGTGTGTGTGAAAACTTTCGACGCGGGTGGACGAGGGAAGAATACTCACAATCCTCGTGTCGCTAAACAAAAGACGGCATGCACGCTAGTGGGGAGGGGGGCAGAGGGCCGGCTATGTAACTCCGGGTCTGCGCGACAAACGGGATGGAGCTGGACAACGCCGTGCAAAGCTAATAGACGGGATGAAAAATACCAACTAGCATCAAATGAGCGGCATTGTTTTTCAATCCTACTCACAAGTGACGTATTTGAACTCAGTTTAGGCAAGTTAGGTCTTAAGTGGCACTCTAGGACGGACTGGCTGCACAGTTAGTGGGTTGAGCAGGAGTGAGTGTGTTTTGAGTCGTTGTGGGATGAGGAGGCGACCAATAGTGTCGAAAGCTATGCAATATCGATCAAATGTCTGCCTTGCTCTTTGCTGGATGGACGCCAGCTTACCTCCGTACAGTGTATGATAGTGGCGTTTGGCAGAGAGGGTAGCAGTAACGACGACTAGAAGAATGTAGACAATGGCCTGAGGCGCACACCATACCTTACAGGGTGAATAAGTATGGGCTTCAGCCGTTTTTCGCTCCGCAGGTTACGTGTACCCCAAAATTCTGCCTGGCATCTTCGTCTCGTTCGACGCACGTTGATGGGGCAGCACTCGTCAAGTGTCTACGTTTTCGCTCGTTGCCCCGTAGCCCTTAATCCTTACTGAGGCATTCGGCGGCGACGAGCACGGAATACGAAGAAACCACCACAAAAGGCAGGAACACATGAAGCGTTCAACATTATTCCCTTCCTGCTTGCAGTCGCTGAAGACCGGCTGTTTCGGATCCTACCCCTCCCCTCCTCTATCCTTGATCACTGCACACCTTCATCTACCCTTTCAACGTCGCATAGCTGTATGTACCCTTTCAGCACCTCACGCCTTCATCTGCCCTTTCGTACAGGTGCAACTGTTCATAAACTGTCTCTTGGCCTCGGCCGACTACGACAGTTTTTTCAACGTCATGAAGAAGGAAGCTGAGAAGTCGCTAAGCAGGAAACGTCTAGAACAGGAAAGCAAGCCAACCGCGGGCGAAACAGACGAAGCCGACGAAGGGAAGGAACGGGATAGGGCGTCTAGCGTCCCCCAGAGTGGGGAAAGCAAGGATCCAGAGGACCGGCGTCATTCAGATGCACGCTCATACAAGTAGCATCGTCGCAACCCGATACAAAGAATCGGCCTTGCCAGGGTATATCCTCTTCGGTACACGTACGATTAGTTTGGGCTGTTTAGATTCCAACAGTACTTTTCTTAGCCTGTTTTTGTTACCACGGGCTGGGTTTCAGTGAACTGAATGCATGTGAAGACATCCTCATCATCGTTATGTGCTGGAGTTTGCTGGATTGCTTGTCAACCAATGTTGCGCATTAGGTCGTTGCAGTCTGTCCGTTGGCCAAGGTTTTGGACGTTCGTACGCTGTTATGGGTAGACCATGCATGTGACAGCTGTAGACGGACTGCCGAAGCGTATGTAGGCGGCGGCAGGCAACACGGGTTTTAATAAACTCCTAAGAGCCCACTCGTAAGTTTTCCGTCTCAGGAAATGAATACTGACCACGTTAGGAAATCCGATCCGAAAGTGTACAATTAATTGAATGTTCAGGACCCCTGTCACTCCCCCCAACGGACCTTCGCTTTGTTTTCGCTCGGTTTGGTGTCCACTCTCACGGAGCTTGCAAACACACGCGATTTGTTGGAAACCCCCACACGATAACATCTCCTCAGTGCTGCTCTCAGCTCTCGGCATGCCCTGTTGCCTGCGAGCCGGATGCCGTCTGACCCTGCCGTCGTCGACGTCGTCGTCGTCGGCCCTTGGCATTCTGATATTATGATTCTGCCGAGAGCGGTTTCGTTAGCACATTTCCGCCGCCTCTCCGCCGCCCCTCCCACACCCACCGCGCCCGCACCCAGAAGCACAATATTGCACCCCCTCACATGATAGCATCGCATCGCTCCTATACTCTCAGCTCTTGGTACGTGCTGTGGCCTTTGTATTGAATGCCACCTGTGCCTGCCTGCCGTCGTCGTGGTCGGTCCTTGGTCGACTAGCAGATATACCGCTAATTTTGAGGTTTTGTGATTACGGTTATTTTAGAAAATTTCCGTGGCCCTCTCTGCTGCGGTCGCTAAGCTGCCTCCGCCATCGTTGTCGCCGTTAGTGTGAGCCGATATAGTACCCCCCCCCCCCCCGGCGCCCAGTGGCACTCCATAGTAGTACCAGTGTTACTGCTGCATGCATATTTCGTCAATCGTATACCTCGTGCGGACGACCGAACGGTCGCCTTGTCAGACCAACAGCAGCTTGGCGTAGGATACGCTTGGCGTAGGATTAGGGCTCTGAGCTGGAACAAACGGTGCTTCTGCTGAAGTTGTTCTATACCAGTCAAGCGGCGATCGATGGCGATGCAGACAAATACATGTGAACCAATGATCGGCTGCCGTGATCCCGACCCCGGGGCTGCTCCCTCTGATACTCAAGATTTGTGCGGCTGCTCGCTACGTTCATGTGCTTGTATGCAAGAAAGTTAGAATACTCCGTAGCCTGCCTGCTGCCTGCTGTTTGTATTTTTTTTTGTATGACAGCGCAGTTGATCTGTCTATAGCTTTTCATTTCGTGACTCGAGTGCGAAACGTTCTTGACGCCATTAAACATCAATCGCGGCGTCTGTCGTGCCATTGCGCCCGTCTCATACAATCTATTAATAGTTTTAGCGCCCGCTTCAGAAGAACGAAGTGCATACTGGTATACACATAGACTCTACTCTCAGCTCGACCTCTATCATGACAGATAAACCAGGGTGTACCATGTTGAGTGAGCTTTGTTGGTGCTGGCGCGGTATGACGAGTATCTGCTTTACGTAGCAGGTTTCATAGATAGATTGTCAGCGACGCTATAGACAGGGGCGCTCGAAATTTCGCCCAGCGTGGGCCACGCAACGCACCGCGTTAAGAGCCATGATCACGTATAATGTTCGCGGGCCTGCATCGTGTTATTTTGTGGCTTATTCCGCTTGCACACGTTGCCAGCCCTGCCCAAATGTCCCATGCTACAACTCGAGCATGCAATATTGGTGCGCCTCCTTCCTCACTTTCCTTTTAATCCAATATCCTTTGTATTGTATTGGTGTGGTTTTCTTCTACGTACAGGCTGGTTCAGGCAAGAACCCCCCAAATTTCTCCAGAGCCCCATGTCCACGCCGTTTTTGAGAGTTAGACCCTGACATTTTGCGCACGTGTTTAATGTGCCCCTGCCGAACCTTTAACGGATGTCTTTTTTTTTTCGCCAGATATTTCGTTTTTTTGTTTTTAAGAAATTTGGGTCTTAAGACCTTCCAAATATCGGGACAAAAAAAAAAAACATTCGTGAAGCGCTCGGCAGGGGCACATTGAACACGTGTGCAACATGTCAGAGTCCAACTCTCAAAGACGGCGTGGACATTTTGACTTTTATGCGGTGAAGGTGCAACATTACGGCTCAGCCTGGTAATTACTTAGTTTCAGTGTATCTTCTATGTTGGGCGTTAGATATGACTTAATATTGGTCCTACGCAGTCAGTTCTTCGAATATCTGCGAGCAAATTTGTGCAAACATTCCTTGGAGCACCTCGAAGCGGCTCATTCAGAAAAATGAGATATATATTTTCCTTTCTGAGGGAACGCTTTACTGTTATTGACCTCTTTGAAAGCCTGTGATTGGTCCGGACACTTTTTCGGCGCTAGCGCCAGTCCTAGGTTCTTAATAAAATTTGTTTTGGCTATGTCACCCTCTTCCAGTACTCATGGCGGTCAGTATGATACCAAATATGTGACATTCGAGTAGATACTGCGATCGGCATTCGTGGCTGACAAAATTTGGGAGTTCTTGCCTGAACCAGCCTATAGCACGTACGCATCACGTTGCGAGCGATGCTCACGAGACATGCTCACAAGCATGCGTCGTGTTTTTTTAATAACAGTTCTTCCACGATCACTCATTGCGCGGCTTCCTTCCTTTACTTATTCACCTGACGCCACCCACGTACTGCAGTGCCATCAAGAACAATGACTATTTGTTGCAGCTTCTTGTTCGCAGGTTCCAAGAGTTGATTTCCTTCGTTTTCCGTCTCGGGACCTAGTAGGATCTCTACCTCGCCACTGACCGGCTCGAGGGTCGGTGTGGGCGAATCATATCCGCATATCGACAGACTAAATACTCCCAGGAAAAGTTCGCGGTCCCCAGCCCGCCGCGGACAGTCGATAACAAAAAAATGGAGTGATAGCAGAGGGTGTCTTGACGGCTATGTCCCATCCCGAGGACGACGTAAAGCGGAAACCTCGGCGCTAGTTGCCGAAATGCCGACTTCCGAACGAAGTGCGGTTGATACAGCTGATACAGCTGATACGGCTGATACAGCTGATACAGCTGATACAGCTGCTGGAGCAACCACGAGTTCGGGCAGAGGCTTGACCACCACATCCAATGGCAACGTTATTATGAGGCTCATACGTAGCACAAATAATTAATTTGCATGCATACTTCAAGTGAAGAACAACGGTCAGTGAGAACTGGGAAAATTCTGCTGAAGCTCAACCGAACGAAGTGCTCCGCTGACCTCTTTGAAAAGGCAACGAACTTAGCATGCTCGCAATGTGTTCTTCGGTTCGGGCTGGCAGCCCCGAGACGTCTTGGTAGATGGTTTGGCCGCCGACAGGTGATTCGAGTTTTTTACAGTCAGCCTCAAATCCAGTGCAGTGTTCGAGGACATGGCCAAGTGTGCAACCCCGCCGGCGCACCCGCGAACAAGCTTAACACTGTCGAACAACTGTATCCCCGCCTACAAAGCCATTGCACCCCCCCACACTTAACTAACGAAACCATCCAAGACTGCGACCACTTGACCTGAAGCGATGCTTCTGTGCATCAAATGAAACTGCGGGGAATCGAGGCCCCAACAAGGCAAGATCATCCCATCAGACTCGCATGGAGTGCAAGAGACCAGCAACATTCCATTGCCAGTCACGCTTAAAGCACTAACCTCTATCGTACGCGACACACAGTATCTATAGACAAGTGCACTTGGTACTAAACAGCATGCCCCAGCGCAAGCTGGACACGATTCAACAACCAAACAACGGCCACTGGCGCCGCGAGTCATCTACGTCGAGTGTTTCAGAACGTGTGCTCGGCCCAACACGTCAAGGATAGTGCACCTTCAGTGGCAGTGCGCTTGTTACAATACAGCATTGTCCGGTGAAACATCGAACAGCAAACGCAAGAGCTAAAATGACGGCCACTACACGCCGTGAGTCGTCCAGGGCATGTGCTGCAGTAGGCTAGCTAGGTTTGCTCAACCGAATATTTCAACTACAATGGTATGTCCTAGGTTGCTCGACTCAACATTCGAACGACGACGGTATGCCTATGCTAGCCCACGCGCAGGCGGCCCAACGGTCTAGTAAGCGACAGAGGAAGGAAGGGTTTTCCCCCGACACCGCTCCGTCCTAACATTCCCTGCCAACGATCTGATGTTCACATACGTTACCTCCTTTCAACATGCCGACTTAGTCCGCGAACGTTTTTGTTTTGCATGGTAAAGGTTGAGGGTCTGTCGTTGCTTGCTACATCCCACCATCGCGCTCGGGGCGCATCCTGCGCGTTCCTGGGCTCGTCGGGTTTTCCTCGCCTGAGAAGCACGATATTAACATCAGTATATAACAGCAGTATCACACAGCGGTATCACACAGCGGTAATATGGGGTTATGACATCATTACGCAGGCCAGAAGAAAACGCGAAACAGTAGTAACGTGCACCCTTCATAACTGTCAAATGCTTCAAGTGGAATCTGCCATGCGGTTGTGAACTGCAGACGTGCTACCGCCCAGTACATACCAGGCACGTTTCCAAAGCCCTTCCAGCACGAACAATGCCGAACACATACGAGGCACTACGGTTGGGCGCGGTTTCGGTTTCGGTTTCATGGAGTGATTTGGGGTGCCAAAATATTTGCCAGAGTCTCATGACCGCTGCTTCGGGCACCGAGGAAGTCCCTCCAGCCATACACCATGATACTATTTTCATATCGAGTACATCAACACGATGCCTAGCCGGGGGAAATTCCGTGGTTGGACTGCGCCACTATCGGCCCGCCTGGTTTTACGTTCATAGGCTACATTTACACGATACCCGCGGAGGGCGAGATGTCAAGCCCAGTTCGTGCCAGTTCGTGGCTATGCACCAATCCTACCGCCAACCGCTCATTATCGTGTACGATGTACATTGGTACATGGTACCGTGTACGTAGCATCATCCACACTGAAGTAAGCATAGTAACGCAGACGGGTGGATCTGGAGATGGCAATCGATCGTTTGCTTGGTTGGCATACACCTCGTGTATGTTGTGTATGCGTACCAGGGTGTACATCTACCATCTACCGACGCAACTCGTTTCGTGAACGAACGAACCTCTAGGCGAGCAGCTGCTGGCAGCTGTTCCTTCGCCCTTATCGCCCCTGCCGTAGGATTCGCCCAAAGACGCCAAGCGCCCCCCTGAAGGAGAATCTTGGTAACTTCTCCGAGGCGATCTGGGCATCTCAGCCGCCGGTTCGTCCACTTCAGCGCGGCTGGCGCGTCTGATACCCTCCGCCGTTCTTCGAGCAGAACGCAGTGGAGAGCATGACCTGGTTTGTTCCACGAAGCCGGACTATTAACATACATATATCGTTTTTGACGCTCCATCTGGCAGTGTGCGGGTGCAATGCCTGTAGCCTAGGCTTCCACAAGGCCCCCCTCAATGCTTCCACAAGGCGTCCACAACCATTGTACGGGGCGGGATAGTAACCACGACCCACGATGGAGCCCAAAACGCATACCAGGTACCAGGTATAGTTGTAGTCTACAGTACTGTAGTCTACGCCCCTATCTTTCCACACCAAATTCGAAAGGCATCATTATTACTACTACCGATACAGCAGTATAGTAGGGTTAGGGTTAGGGTTAGGGTTTAGGGTATATTCTCCCCTAATGGATATGTTAGGCGGTTGCACGCATCTGTTGTGTGCACAATGAGGTTTCTTACCGCGGTGCTGCCGCGGTCCTGCCAAAAGGAGCACGAGTAGCCTGTGGCATAAGACGGCTCATGCGTGTGAGGGTTAAGGCCGCTTTGTTTAGAATTTCATAAGGAAACGTTGATTTTTCTCCCCGATTGTTCCGTTCACAACAGAGTGTTGTGCACGTTTAGAATAGCGGCCTTAGAGTCGACACCGCGATATACAAAGTAGAGCACGCGCGTACCGGTGTACAAGCCACCGTATTATTCGAACCTCAAGCGACCACCGCGACCAACGAACAAGATAATGACTCCTACTGTCTTACATGTAGCGCCCAACTGCCTCTTACCCTGGCCTCGTCGCACGGACGTCCTTAGCTTCGCTCTTTTCCTCGGCAAACTCCCCGGAGAGTTCTTGCGGCTCACTTAACCGCCTGTGTCCGCTGGCAGCCCGCTCCCGCCCACATTTTCCCTCTCCCGCGGAATCTCCGCCTGAAATGCTTGCACCCCGTCGGCTCTCGCCCTCCTTCGCATCGAGGAGAGGGGAGAACTGGCCGCTGGTCCTTGTGGCTGACTTGTCGGGGTGGATAGGCTCCATGTGGTCAATGCAAGAGTTTTTCTTCGGAGACAGG
>JAYJME010002198.1:0-14249 GCA_036873775.1 Costaria costata
CGTACGTTCGAAGGGAATGAGTATCGCCCCTCTGTTTTTTGTTTTGTTTGACCACGCGTGTCGACACACCACAACGCCGAAAACTTAGTCCGAGGCTTGTTAGAGTACTTGTTTTCTCCACGCATGGTTGTGTCGAGATTCCTCGCCCCGAGCGTGCATACCACAGCTGTACACTATATACCCCTCCTCAAAACCGAAAACTAACTCGTGTCTTAAATTTGTATGAGTAATTAAATCTCCCCTCCCATAACAATCTGTATATATAATTTCAAATGTAGTAGGCCGTAGGACCGAAAACTAGTTAGTGTCGTGAATTGGTACGAGCTGGTCCGGCCAAGAGCCTACCGCAACAGTTAAATGGGTTTTCGCAGATCCGTTTTGCGAAGTATTGTCTGAATTTTTGCATGGGGCCCGGTATGCGTATTTCCCATCGAGCCAAATCGGCTCCAGAAAGGAAAAAAATGAAGAGCTAAAATTATGACCGTTTGAGTGAAAATCGATGATATAAATCGACCGAAATTCAGGTGAAAACTAAATTGGTTTTTCTGGAGCCGCTTTGAAGGCCTAGGCGAATGCGCTCCGAATCACGTGTCGAAATTTCAGGTCGAAATTCGTAAAACTGAGCTGCGAAAACCGGATTTTGTGTCGCTCATCGAAGTATCTTAACTTAAAGAACTTTGTATGGCCGATCGTAAACACGTCATATCTCTTGACAGACGACGAACTAGGCGATGGTGAGGATATCGATTGCTTTGTAGTGCCTCAAGGAATGTTCACACGAAGTATCAGCGTCACCGGCAGTGCAGGTTTTTCGGGCTTTCGTATAGACTTTAGTATCGACATATCTCTATATGCGACTTGATTTGCTGGGCATGGGTTTTCTCGACGACATCGACTCCGATTTCAAAAATGTTGACGTCTGCAAATGCACTGCGTACGTACCAACAAAGCTGCCAAATTTGGACTCCTCATAGTTCCAAACAGTTGCGAAAACGCCTATTAAGTGAAATTCAGCTTTATAGCCGGACCAGCTCGTATGATAAATTGTGAATTAGTATGATAAATTAAATGTCCCTTCCCAAAACAGAACAATCGGTATATAAAATTCCCAATCTAGTAGGCTGTAGGCCGTAGACCGTCCGTTGTCCGGTGTCCGATGTCTGGTGTCCGTTGAATATAGGTTTATGTGTGGGAATCTGGGACTATCTCGGGCGCGCCGCCTGGAGCGTTTAGGTCCCGGATTACTCATATTAATATACCAGTGTATGACGTGATACAAGATGAAAAGACGTGTCGGGCAAACGAATCGGGAAAAGGCGTTGTTTTGCTGTATATGCGCCCGGTACTGAAACGACACGTGCTACGACGGAGGTACTCCTAGGTGTAGCACTTTTTCGCAAACAATAACGTTTTCTGGGAAACTGGGGGTCCTTATCACGAGCCTGTCCCAATGTCATTCTTTTTTCGCAATATGTTTTACTGTATACCTAGGCCATGGGATTGTTTAACGGGGCATATAGCAATTCTCTCTGTATCGAATTAATTTTTGGGTTGGGTATATATCTACTCAAGCGAGGAGCCCCGGAACACAGACATAACTATACCCCTTGCTCCTATCGCAGCATGCCTCACAATAACCAGGAATACTTTATTCAGAAATGAAAATGTGCCGTTGCGGGTGGGACGGATAATAAATCCTAAGGATGTTTTTTTTTGTTTCGGTTTCTGACCGGCGCTGACGAAACATTTAAGCCACGTTCGGTTTACTACTTACCCTAAGGGGGATTCTTGCCCCCTTCCCCGTTGACGCGGCCGTCTCAGGAATGCCTAATCTCTTCTGGAGGCCGGTTCTACTGCGCCGACGTGTGCGAGCCGAATCGCGACGACGGTGACGTGTGCTCTGTAGCGGTCGCCAGCTGCTACATGACCCCGTGGTGCCCGAAATACACTGTATGCAGGGAACCCTTCCCCCTGAGCCAAACCCCAGGTGAAACGAATCTGCTTTCTGTACTACTATAGGTGACTAAGGCTGCAGGGGTGCGGGTACCTTCGTTGTGCCAACTGGCTTAAGGCCATGTAATTGCGGTCGGTCCTGTACTTTGCTCCAAAAACTTTAAGCGGTATTCACGGTGATGCCGATTGCGACTTGGGACGGCACAGCACATAGAGGTTCGTGGCGGGAGAAACGGTAGCCACTCTCGCGAGTGGCCGGGCCGCCGAAATAAACCGCTATTCTTTATCTTATATAAGGTTCACATTAAAAAGTGATAATTCATGAACATCCTACAATCCGTTGGAGGTATCGGAACCAAAGTATGATCCTACCACCTGTTTGTGCTGCGATAGAATCCCGTTCTGTGGACGTCGGTCCATATTCAAACTCTGTCACAAAAACTTACTGGTTGCTGCGTCACGAAGACACGTCGCACCATATCCAGCATTCGCCATTGAATGTGAGAGGACTTACCCCAGTGGACGCTTGCTACGAGATTGTATCATAAAATAAGTAACCTCGTCTGTAAGAGCGACAATTTGGTCGACAATTAAGTTTGCAATCTGCGTCCATGGGATACCTAGATCACGCGTACTACTGGTTTTCTAGAACCAAGTGGCGGATGTATAGCACGTTTTGAGGGGACAATAAATCAAATAGGCGAAGAAGGTTTAAGTAGTGACTGCTAGATTTGACGAGGTTTTACAACTGAGGACTTACAGAAGCTGGTAGGAATCAAAGTGTTGATGTCCCTCTGAACGACCAACGAACTGAGTTCTACTTTATTTCCACCCCCGGTACCTCAACGCCAAGTACATGCACTGCCTGAAATGTTGCTAACCGGCGCCAGCAACGACCTACATCATCTGGACCAACCAAGTTGGTTGTTGCTACTGAGCGCCACGAACAGAACTTTGAGCCACTAGCTAAAGCCTCCAACCCCAAGCCGCCAGATCTATGCTAACGTGGATCGAGTGAACCTCTCCCTCTGTTGGTAGGGCATGCGTCGTGCAGAAATGTCAGTAGAACTTGGAAATGAGGCAAAACTCGACTCTTTGTTATCGTTTCTACTCTGAATAGTGTGCTCTTCGAATGTCTGCGACCACCTGAAACAAACCTGAGTTCCACGGCCAGTTTAATACCTTGCCACCTTGATTCGCGGCGCCGCAGGCAGTTTTGTTACGGCGCTGTATAGGTGCGAATACGTCGTTGTTGTCACCGGTTGAACTTCATTCCCTTTTGCTTGTGTGTTTTAGACGGTGAGGTATTATACAAACTATACAATGTGCGCCAAAAGAAAAAGCGCAGGTCTTGCCGACAGCTTGGGGCATTTGAACTGGTGCTGCGGGAGTGGCACGCAGGGGCACCCCGTGGTTTTGGCCACATCGTTTACGGTACACCGTATTTTAGCTACCTCCTTAAGGGTACACGGTATTTTGGCTACCTGGTTGACGGAAAACAGCATTTTGGCTATCTCGTTAACGGTACACCGTATTATGGATACCTCATGTACGCTACTGGTGCGCGAATGCTGTGTCGAAAATCATGTATCTTTTGCTGCCTCGGGCACATTTCTTTAGCAGAAAAAATATAGCAAGGGAGGTGAGTGGGTTTAACCACCATAAGGGGGAAGCCCCTGTTTCGTTTCTGATTTTCGATCCCGTACGAGTTGGCCTAAGGTACGTTTTAATGCATATTTATGAATTATTCGGCACCTTTGACCTTCCCTGATGACGAAATCATGTTTTTTTTAAAACGTCCAGAAGTGAGGTGTTCTATAGTGTTGTCCCGCACAACCCTGCCGAATTTCATTTTCAGCTCTCAAAACTAAAAGAGCCCAAACTTTTTTCGTGCAGAGTATATTTTACCCTAGGGCTTCGGAAGGGCTCAATATATCGTTCTTGTTCTTCGGCACACATTCGTAACACAGCCTTGTGTGGCTCGCATAAAACACCAAGTGCCAAAAACTTCTTCCCTTTGTTCATACGATCATTGTACTACGTCTAGTAGTGCTGATATATTCGCCGTATTGACCGATCTATGGCCTGAATATAAGCCGTATAGTTTTACAATAGAAAACTAAACCCTCTATGAAATAACGCCTCCCCAGACAATACGAACAATACCCATATCTCGCGAACTTCAACTCTCACGTCAAAAACCTCTTCACCGATAGGTTCAACTTGTCCATGCGGCCATGTCGATCACTTTGGTTTTGAAAATATCAACGCAATCAGCTCGTAGGTGCTCTAAATTTGGACATTTACGTTTTATGTGAGGTTTTGCACATTTATATTTTTGGTTTCAACTGCTGGACGGATACGTCTGTAACGTTCGTGTATACATACAATCATATTTGGGAACTCAAAGTTTTGCCCAGCGTGGTTATTACCTAGATCATGGGGAATACTGGTTTTGCCCGTTTATTTGTTTGGATATGACGCACATCGAGGGCACCAGAAAGATCAATTGCTACGCCTATGTTGTGTAAACATCATCTTATGTGAAGACCCACTTGTGCTGCCCGCCGTTTCGATACCATAGGCCGTCACTTGCGACTTGCCACGTTTCATCAATGGTCAACGAGACAGGTTGACCTGCGGGAATGATTTTTTCATGTCTTGTCAATCGCTCTCGTTTGTCTCGTGTTGCTTGTTGTCCGCACGTCGTTGTCGTGTTTCCCCTCTCATCACCCTCAGTACCACCGGAACGAGACAAGGGGTTCCTCGCCTGTTCGAGCCGCGAGGGAAGCGTTTGTGCCGCAAGTCTCATCCCGTAGAAGACCAACAAAGATTTCGATCGTGCGCTGTGTAGCGACCGTGCCTCTGACCGACGTCGGTTTATCCGCGGTTCTGGTGAAGCAAGAAGAGCACAGACGATGAGGTGGTATTCCTATCATAAGGGGAAGTACGAGCGGAGTACTTGACTGATCAATGATGCGTACGCTAATGTAACATAGCTTCAGAAGCGTGAAAGCTGCTCGTCGGGTAGAAAAATACAAAATTAAGAGATACGTCGGTCACGGATATGTATTCCCCGCGATGCTTAGTTGTACGCTTGTTGCATGACGAGTCCTCTGAAATAGCGAAGGGAATTTTAGTCCCGTTCAACAAGTTTGAAAATGGGACAAGCCTGTTGTATCTTATGAACGGGGGTGACAGATGGTAGGCGTCTGGGTTGCTAAATAGACGAAGACTGTGACGGGCGAAGGATGGGTTCTAAATGTGTATTTGTAAAACACGTGAATGTTGTGTGTGATAGATTCCCGGTATATGCTTTATTAGTCCGATTCTTCGGACAAAGGAGTTGGAGCTAGAGTACGAACATGGGCAATTAATGATACCCTCCATGACGGCTATTACTGCGTACATTTGCCAGGAAAAAAGCACATGCCAGATGCAAGCCAGGAGACAGGTTTTAATGCGATATGACGCATATGACATGGGTATTTTCGTGTCATCCTAGATGTTACATTTGCTATTGGCAGGACGGTGACTCCGCGATAAAAGGATCACGAGTTGCACTCCACCAGCCAGAAAATGCTACGTAGATATACTCATGTGTTGCCGGTAACTGTTTCACAATCGTCAACCAAAGAAATTATGAAATAGGTGTTATATTTTGACTCCTCAGCGAGACGTTGACGTTCGTCGAGTTTACTAGATGACGACGGGGGTCGATCGAGTGCCATGTCGGATACACACCAATTGTGCCGTACAATGACATTTATACGACCGCAATAGGGTGCATGTATTGCTTCCGTGATGTTCAGGTCTCCGCGTACAAGCCAGCTGCATCAGCGTCTGCCAATACTGAGGCTCGATGACCCCTGTTGTGCAGGCGCACGCTTTGTATGAATGGGTCAGTGATTCTGGTGGACTCAGAATGTGGTCGAAACTCAGAGTACTTTGATAGTTCACTACGAGTTTAAGTCGAAGATCTCAAGCATCTGTATCAATTTTATTCCGTTATCTGGATTTACCGTCAAGGAAGAATCGTGTTGCCACAACATTCATATCAATGTACTGAAGAGGCCACACGCACATTAACGCTCGCGGAAGCCCCCCAAACGCGCTCAGTTTCTCCAGACGGAAGACAGCATACCCTTTGCCGCACTGCCCGGCGGCGCTCTCAGTCGGCCAACACTCCACAGACTCTCTCTGAAGTGGAAAAACAATTTAATACGTCTGTTGGGAAATACATAATTACTGGCAGTATTTCAGTGTTAGGAACTGTGGTTGCGACCCGTACACCTAGTGCTCTAGGTTTCTGTAGTATTGCTGGCGGTATTTCTGTCGCTAGCACTGCCCATACGTCCTCCGGGTTTCTTTATACTGTAGTAGTAGGAGTGCTTTAAAGCTGCCCTCACAGTCAGCTCGGAGAATGGTGTTCACTGGCAGTACCGCCAGACCATGTCAAAAACAATTTGGGCAGTTGTCTACGGAACCATTTCTACGTGTGTACTCTGGGGTTTCTGCTGAACTGAACGGTCGTACGGCCCTTCAGACTTGTAATTGTTGCTTCTCCAAGATTTGAACCTCGTCCGATTAACAACGCAAAAGTGGGGTGGTCTTGCCGTCTGCTCCTCCTAATGTGTGTTGTGAGCCTCCCGCATAGTAGGTACTGTGTCGGATTTCGGGGGTAATCGGGACTGTGCCCACACCAAGATTTCTGTTCTGAGTTTCCCGTTATCTCGAGACCTTCCCAACTCCCGAATAACGTGGGTAATCGTGATCTCGTGCATCGCTGAAAGGCCTAGGTTTTGCCACATTGGTGGACTTTACCATTGCTAAAGTCAATTTGTAAATGTACTTTCCTCGTCTTGGTCGTCACGGTTACATGCACGGACATAAGCTGACGAACTCCGTCGTGAGAGTGTCCTGTGTTGCTGTTTCTGCATACGGGATACTCTATAACGGTCTGTCCGAGAAACATGTATCTTCCGGCCGTCCGACATTTAAAGGTATTGGTCCTGGTGCATTCAAGGGCGGCAGAACGTGTGCCGTGAGTTGGATCATTGGAGGCTGATTTTGAAGATTCGCCGAAAGTGTCTCCTCACCGGGCGTGTGAATGGAGTCGTTTTTCTTCCTGCCACAACGACCCCTTCCTAGACACTGCTTTCAACGTTTTGTTGTTTCGTTCAATGTTTTCTATTTCTCAGAACCTAAACCTCACCATGAACAAGGTCCATCTGCAACGACCCGCGTGTGAGTACATTACCAAGTCCCAAAACCTATCACAACGTTTGCTAACGATCTCGTTTCGTCATTATTCTCTTGCCGCCATTAGGTCGGCCGCGCCAGACGGCAGGGATTGCAGTGTCAGCTGCTGCCCCTTTCCCTCCGGCTCCGGCCAACGCAGGAACTCCGGCCATGTCGCTGGTCGCGTAGTTGGACTAAAACGAGCAACAGTCGGAGGCTGCGGCCCGTCTCCTGTTCACCGTCGTCTTCTTCCTCCTTCTCCTCTTCCACCTGCTTGCAGCTGCCTGGTGCAACTCCTTCTGGAACGCATGCCTCGGAGGGGGTGGCGGTAGTGGCGGTGCTGGCGGCACAGATTGCTTTTGCTGCTGCAGCGCCGCCCAGGGCGACGCTCTTCCGGCCTCTTAGTTGTGAGCTCACACACAGACAGTTCACCCAACTACAGGCGTGTACGAGCCACGTAGAGTCACTAGCGACGGCTGGAGTATACCTCACCTGCATTCCAGTGTTCAATGGGACGGACCCCGCCCAATGCGGCAGCGTAATGTTCCACGGAGGCCGGTGGATGATCTCCCACGACTGCAGCCCGGCCCCTTGCCGTCGGCTCGAACTTCGGTCTATTCGGCCACCTTTCTCCAGTTCTCCCTGAGCTCCATGACGCTAGTTCCAGTGCCTTCGTCCACCAGTTTTCCCTCAGCGGCATGAAACCGCACGAACGTCAGGGTGTTGACGGTGCGAGGTGTGACGGCGACTGGAGCGGCGTATGGCGTTCATCTCCCAGCGCCGCGACCGGTATCATCTCCTTCTTTGGGCCGTCAGCCAATTGTGCCAACTGGCCGCCAGCGGGTGCACCGACCTAGGTTGGACCTGTTCGATTGCGGTCTTCCGGCATTGATCTTCCCAAACGTTTAAGAGGATTCCATATGCCTTGTGGCGGGCATTAGCATAATGGTTAATTTGAGGAGAGGCGATGCCTGGAACTCAAGCTCCCATGTACGGCTTCTGTTACGACGCAGCGATAAGAATATAATCGCTTGCGGGGGCCGCTAACCATCAAACTGTGGAACGTTCTAATACTCTAGTGTTGCAAGCGGCTTGGTAACGAAGAGTGGTGATGCCTTCTAAATCTTCGGCTGACTTGGAACGGCCATACTGAAGCAGACGAGGTCATACAATAATATATGAGGGTTAGAAGATGTTGCAGAGCCCGTCAAATATGACGGGAGCTGTGAAGGGGATGGCTGTCGAGGACAACGGACGATCGGAGTTCATTGGCGCTGGGGATGGAGCTTATGTAGGGGAAAGGTCAAGAGGAACTGTACCCACTGCTGTAAAGGAAAGCCAGCCTGGAGGCATTGAGGACAACTCTGCTGTTGGGATGGCCCAATCATTCGCTGTACCCGCTGCTGTGCGAAAGACTGGCAGAGAGTCGATTTTGCGAGTTGGGCGATCGGAGTACAGTGGCGGTGTGGACAGCTCTTGTGTAGGGAAACGGCCAATAGGGGCCACAACCACCCTTGTACAAGAGCGCCAACCTGGCGGGGTAAAGGTAAACGCTGCTGTTGGGATGGGCCAAGCAGTTGCTGTACCCGCTACTGTGCGAAAGGCTGGCAGAGAGTCGATTTTGCAAGTTGGACGATCGGAGTATAGTGGTGATGATGAGAGCGCTTGTTACAGGAAGAGAACATGTATATATATATATATATATATAAAGGGCTGTACTCACTACTGCACAGGAGATCCACCTTGGTACCATTGGGGTCAACGCTGCTGCTGGTATGAGGTCAGAGAGCGCTGTACCCACTGCTGTGTCAGAGGCTGGCTGACAACCGCTTTTAGTAGAAGAAATATTGGCGAATCCGAACGGAGCATTGCGACGCGAAAGACCTACAATTCCAGTCGTGGTTGGCCCTGTGATGAGTCAGCCATACCAAGGTTGAAGAGCTCACAACACTGGTGCACGCTCAGGCAGGCCCGCAATAAATTTGGTTGGGCAGAGGGTTTAGGACTAGCAACAAGCTATGCAAGAGGTGGAACGGAAGGGGGCACAATGCTGTTATCTGAACCAGAAGCAGAGCCTGATATAGGTTTCGCGCGCGAGGCTAGAGCGAGGATCGACAATGTTCTTTATATGGTATGATATAGGATTCAGCTTTCCATGCCCAAAGCACAAGCCAGTACGACCATTCGGTAGGCAAAAGTGGGGTTGGGGAGTTCGCCTGGCAGGTATGTAGTCCACGACCCCTGGATATGCGGTAGTGCGGCCTCTAATCGCATGAACCCGTCGCCATACTGTACGATCAAGAACAGAGAGTGTAGCATCTAAACGTCAACGACGATGGCACATCCAATGCTGGGATATGGTGAAATTTGCTTTGTGGACGTCTTGCTGACTACGGTTGTGCACTTCCTGAAATCTCTGCTACCACGTTTTTTCCTACCGACGATCAACGAGAACGGCCACGTTTTTGATGGGCGCCCCGCGGGCGTCATTGGCAGACGCAAATGAGGGTCATCGCTCGTATTTCCTTTGGGTGGTACCGTGCACAGCCTTTACGGATACAAGTGTCGACAACAGTAGTAGGGAAAATGCCTGTGGTGGACTCGCTCCAGGGCAACCGCTCGAAAGGTATTCGATGATCATGAACGACTGGCACTGGACTCCCACGAGAATCTCTTTAGCGTGACCGCGCAGCAGCGACGTACTGTTGTCGAGGGGGGACTACAGGAAAGCCGGCGGTGCTCGAAAAAAGAGTGCACTCGAACAGGTATCAATCCGTCTAATTCAACGCGATCCGTTTAGAAAATCGGATGGTGTTTGTGGACCTGAGCGGCCCAACGGTGGTAGTGTGTACCCGGAAGAACGAGGTTTTTCTCATTGTGCGCGACGATCTTTCACGGATTACGTGGGGTGAATTTTCCACGCCAATCGTTGGACAACGCGAAATCGTCCGAGCCATTACTCAAGGTTTCTCGAGCGGACAACATCCTCTCCTCCAAGGCCGCAGTCAATCGAATCCGATGGTAGTGGTGAATTGACCGGGGGGAAATTGGGAACCAGGCCTCTGAAATGTTTAGCAGTGCAAACATGCCGTGCACTGCGGCGTTGCAGCGTCAATTGTCCGATTGGGCGTGCCACGCTCTGAACCCCATAGGGACCACAGAGAACCGAGAGAGAAAGTCGCGTCATGACAGGTGTCATGGACACCACCCCCTGGTAGTGATTCTTCCTTTCCTCAAGCCTGGCTGCGGCAAGGTGGCGTGTGAGAATAGTCGCAGGCAAGACCAATGTGCGCATTCAATGTGGCCCTACACGTTACTACCCTCGAGACTCTGTACGAGTGCTGACGAGGCATCGTACTGTATTGATCACGCGCCGTGTCACCTGGCAACGCGTGTCGCCCTCACCCCCTATACCTACGCATTAAACTATTATTTGTCTCTGGAAAATGGGGCGCCCGTCGCAGGTGACGAGAACACGTCGGCAGGAGGTTGAGCGTGCGTGGTAGAGAAACTGGAAGATTTTCTGGTTAAACTGGACGACCTTGACATGACGTGGAGGCTTGGCCTGAACGCGGTTTAGTGGGAGCGAGCACAACAGGCACCTGCCGCCGCCGACGCCTGCGACAGGACAGCCGACACGATTGTTTCGTCGCAATGGGGTGCCGTGGACGTCGTCTACAGCCCGGCCGATAGTGAACTGAGAGACGCCGGGGATGGGAGAGCTGGGACGATCAAGGTTTTTGAAGGGGATACGGTGAGCGACACTCGTGTTCCCATCATGGAGGACCAATATCGACCGCAGCGCAGCATCAACCACCGACAGCGGCCGCGCGGCCGGTAAAACCACTCCCGCGGTCATGTAGGGGAGCCCAGAGCGTGATCTAATCATCTGGGAACGACAGTACGAGCTGAACCAGGGGCCAGAGTCGACGTAAAAAAATAGACCAACATTTTGAGCATCACCTAAAGATGGATCGAGGTACCAGGGACGGCACCGTACGAGTGGTCACAGGCTGGGACAATTTCGGATATAACTTCCTGGACTACGGCGGACGCAATGACCATCACAAGGGAGTACGGCGTCCGCGTGGCGAGGGGGTCCCCAGCAGACGCAGAATCATCCGCGCAGGCCTTCGCAGAGACCGAGCGTTTCGGGCACAAAGCTGGGTGGCCGCGTATTATGAACGTCGAGTTGGACGGTCACACAACGAGCGGACTTTACCCAGCCGCTACACAGCCTCTAGGGCGGTAGTAAGTTGGCGCGAAGTCGGTGTTTACATAGACGACGGATACGGACGGGCGTATAGTAATGGGACGAAGGCTAGACCTGTGGCCAAAGGGTTTAGCCAGTTGCACAATGTACATACATTTGACACGTTTGCAACTACTCCCTCGTCAGCGCCAGTCGAAATTCTTCCAGGTGTGGCAAACGAGGAGGGCCTCAATCAAACATTTTCGTCGGCAGTTTTTGTTCGCGCGAACGTAGATTCTATACAATTTGGACAAACCGGCTAGTGTGTTGAAACATCAGGCCATGCCGTACGCCTGAACCGATTACTCTAAATTCTGAAGCAGAACGGACCGACAGTGTGCAGGACTACTGGTAGAGACAGAGGTTGAGTGTGGTATGGAGCAGTGTTGAACATATCCCGAGTATTTTCCGCATGACTGTGGACGGTAATTTTGCACTGAATATTGCCGTCCATGTAGAAGACACAGTGAGTGCAGGCTCGGACCAAACATGGACATATTTCCATGCCGTGCTTAGGACGAATTTCCCACGACAACTGACCTTTTACCCAGGTTGCGAAATCAAGAGGAAACTGGGAATTGGGTAGTTTGCATGTTGCGCAGCAGGTGGTCATTGAGAACATGCTGAATCGGTTTGGTATTAATGCACGGTATGATATCTCATGAACCCCCAATGTGGATCTAGGTCCAATATGAGTAAGCCGAACCGATAGGACGCTGTCTTTAAAGGCAGCAACGGGGATCTTGACGGGGCTGTCGACTATGCCGAGGCCGAACACCTGGAGCGCTGTACGCCCTGTGGCGAGCCACCCTCAAGCCCACCGACAGGCACTGAAAGACAGTTCCGAAGAATATGGCATTTACCTACACGCCACCAGGGGTATGAGTTTGACGTTAGTGAGGGGCTCGGGATGGGATTTCACTGTATAGAATGATGCGAGCTATGCCGACTGTTCTAACGACGGGCTGTCGGTATCCAAGACGTAGATACCGATCGAAACACGGCCGACAGAAGTAGGGCATATATCACGCAGAAATGACTAACGATGTCCCCAACTGACGCAACGTTCTTAGACTTAGATGAATGGGGTGGAGTGTGCCCTGCGTACAGGGGCTCCGTCGTCCCGAACATGTGTTAGACAAAAAGGTGCTACCTCTATAGTAGCACCCGTCAAATGCCTTGTAAAAGTGCAGCAACCGCCGTCGTCGCTGTTGGCGTGATTCTCTGGCTGAATATATCATTTCTTCTACCCTTGTCATTAGCACAACAAATACAATAAATGAATCTGGTGCCGTGATATTACCGCTGAGTGCGTACAATATGGTTTGGCTCCAGCCACGCGGTAGAGGGGAACTCGCGCCAATTTGATGTCAGCGCGCTCCTTTGGACCACGGCCTGGTGAGAGGCAAACCTCCCCCAGTCCAATGCCGATTACGCCTTACAGGGAAAACACTAACGTGGACATCGGGGCGGAGGCGAAGCGGAGGGAGAGGGCACAAGACGGGTTTATCTGTAGCAATGCCGCTTGAACACAAAGTAAAACAACCGCCAACGCGCTACCGTATGTGGCGTATGATTGCAGTATAAAAAACACCCTGCTCGGACAACGGTCATCTTTTGCTTCAAGATCGAGTCGGTTCCAGGGACTGCCACGAATGTCTGCACAAATGTTTACACAAACAATCAAAAATAATGACGTTGTGTATCTTCAACATTAAACATAGTAGATTTGTATAAGCTCGAGTTTCTTGCGACTAGAAGAGAGGACGGAGGAGGGAGGAGGCGGGGGGAGGGGGGGGGTCTGCTGCCTATCGTGTGGGGTTTGCACATGGGCGCTGGAGGCGTGCTATGGTAGGGTGCACCCGACACTTTCTGGGGCTCCTCACTTGAGTAACTTCATTTTTCCCAACCCAAACAATGCATTGGATAACACAATATGTATGTGCTACCTATTGTATACTATTGCGAAATGAGATTAAAATTCCGCCCAAGATTGGGTTAGGGAGGCCCGTCAAACTGTCCATTTGTTTTCAGACAAAATGCATCACCTTTATCATCTTAGCACGCGTTGGCTGAGCAGGGAAATCTGAACAAACGCTTGATGGAAAAGAGCTAGTATAGGGTCGGGGAGATGCTTAAGCACATAGGGGGTCGGGTGCACTTTTTGTTTTTCATTCTGAAGCTTTTAAGCTTGAAAGTTTGCGCGATTCGAACTACGCTATATATACATATAACGTGTATTGTTCATGTTCGAGGGAGACGATAGTATATGGGGCGGGTATATAACGGGTTTTAAGGATGCGGTATAGCGGGTATACCAGCGCGTAGCTGGTGTGTTCACAATCAGACCCACTTGCCGATGACCGGACAAGATACAGCCTGAAATTGAGAATGAACGCCTAAGTCGCTGTGAGGCAAATTTGTATGAACGCTTTAAAAAAAATGTAAATATAGTGTTGACGACTCCATGCCCATGTTGATTAATGAATATGCTTAAAAGCGATGCTGATGATGAGTAAAATCAAAGAAGAGAAGAAGATTGTGCGCGTGCAAACGCTCCTGTTCTTTTGACAATCTTGATGATCGTAAACTGCAACATGCACGTTTTCTACGATACCTTGCGTAAGATAACGCAACAACAATCGTGGGCGATCTTGTACGCAGTCTCTATCAGAACTATTCCGCAGCATGTGGGTTTAATTCAAGTGAACCACATACGACAGACAGTCTATCATTATTCCGCATCATATGTGTTTACTTGGTGGAATGTTGTAACACACGTGGAACCGAGAAACAAAACCAC
>JAYJME010002199.1:0-14248 GCA_036873775.1 Costaria costata
GATCACTTGGAGAATGACTACTAAGAAACGCCCCGTTTCCTATACTAAATGCCATATGTTTTTAGAATAAAGTGGAGACAAAATGGAGGCCCAAATAATGAAGTTTGTTTTGCCAAAATGGAGTTTTCTTGTTGCGAAAAAAAAGGCTCACTCACTTCCACAACCACGAGGTGCGGCGGAACCACTTCTGGATGGCGGTCGACGCGGCCCTCCGTAGCGCCGCGATCCGTAGGGCCTCCAGTCGGCGCAGCTCCGCTCGGTACTGGCTCCTTTTGACTACCATGCGGGTCCACGTCTGTTGTTCGAAAAGCGAGAGCGTGAGTGAATAGAATCAACCATGGACGGACGTGTTAGCGTCCAGCAAAAAACAGCAGTCAGTGTTGTTTGTTGCCTTCGTACCGCAGGACGGACTCCTTTTTAACCGCCATGTGGGTCCACGTCTGTTCGAAAACGAGAGCATGTGGAATAATGTCCGATCAAGAATGGAAAGTGCTCACGTCCAAAATCGTTACATTGTTGGTGCATGCTTCTTCAGCAGTAGTACCGCGATTTCTATCCTGCAATAATCATACTCGTGTATTCTGTCTCAGTACCTTGGATTAATTTAATGTAAGTATTGGATTGGATGAGCCCCCCTGCGCCTGCAGGGGGTCCTCGTCTGGTACTTTCCCCCGCACTGAGTGGACTAGCGTGTTGTACACTCAGCGCGGGGTTAGTACCTGTAAATGATGTGGGTACACAACAAGCCTACGAATCCTACTCCTACTACCGGGTGGATGGGATGGTCTCAAGAAAATCAGTGCCCAGCTCTGCTCGCGAGTGTTCGGGAGCGAAAAGAGAAAGTGACCTCTCTGCGATACAAATTCCGATACATTTCGATCAAATATATGGTTCCATTATTTGTACCAGGTCTTATCCCATCCGATGTGATCTCCATTTTCCATGCAATATTGTTGTTGCGGGGGAACAAAGTGAGTGCAATCAGAACTACAGCAGTACTGTAGCTCGTAACACTACCACCCCCAGCGTACTTGCTCGAGGTGTTGCTAAGCATGAGAGTATTTCCTGCAATACAAAACCCCCGGCGTACTTTACAGGAGGGTTTCAAAGCATGAAGGCGTTTTCGGAGAAGATTCGTGTTCTCACGTGTATCAGGAGGCAGGCCGCTCGTTGCCTGCAGTAGATCCGCCAGCGGCGTTTTCCCCTCCATGTGGCTTGAATCCTTACCGCCGCGCATTGGAGCGGGGCCTCCGCTCGTATGGCGGACCCCTGAAGCAAGCGCAAACGTGCGAGGGAAGAAGGGCCAACGAGGGGAGCGCGCGTTTGGATGGAGTATACACAAGTCGTACGCGTTGCGTATCCAGGCGCTTGTGTTTTCTCTACAATGATACCAGGTGGTGTACTATATTCGCTTCAAGAAGCAAGCATGCTGCGGTGTTGTAGGGATGTTGGGTCATTTTTGCAGTATTACGGGGAGAAACATAGAACGCACGCCGTTAATTACAACCTAACAAGCTGTGCAATAGTAAAAATAGGGGATATACTTCCAAACATACAGTAGTATGGTTTTTGGCACCATCGTAGTAGGTTATGGTTACAGTAGGGAACCCTCAGCAGTGCCGGTTGGGCAGTGCCGGTTGCCGCAGTAGTGCCGGTTGAATAGTGCCGGTTGCCGTCAGTAGTGCCGGTTGAGTAGTGCCGGTTGCCGCGGTACAATAGTGCCGGTCGTTTTTGGCTGGCACTACTGAGGAACCCTTACCGTATTGAGCAACGCCACGGTACAACTGGTACCATTTTTTTTTTTTGGTTCAATACGTTCTGGCAGGTTGAGCTCCTTAAGTGAGTAACTACCGGTTAGTATAATCATTTTACGAGTGTATTTGTTTGAGGGCTACTATAGCACGCAGAAATGTTGGTCGAGTTACGCGAACACTTACTTTCGAAGTAAGATGTTGAGCTCTTCTCCTATGAGGAGCTCAGAAAATACGGAACCACACCACTGGGATTGATCTACTACGGTCCCCCGTAACAGTCAAAAATGATAAGGAGGCTTTCTTACCTTCGCCTGCAGCCAGGCCATCTCCCGGACCCCTTCCAGCTCGGGGCTGATCAGAAGATAATTGAAGAACAGGTCTCGTAGCGGTTCGTCGCCGTCTTTGTGTTCTACCTCCGGGTGCTTAAGACACGCCAGCGCCCTCAACGCATCTTTGAAGCCTTTCGCGTTGGGAAACATGACGAGACAGCAACCAGGCCGGCAGGGAGGGGAGGAACCGGAGGAACGCACGGTTTTGCAACCCCACGCATCGTGTTCACTATCCCCGGGTGTTTGAGACACGCTAATGCCCTCAACGCATCTTTGAAGCCTTTGTGTTGGGCCGCAGGCCGAGGTAGCAGGCCGGTGGGGGGAGGGGCCGGGGGAACACACGGTTTTGCGACCCGTGTCTCGCTTTGGTTGTGCCAGCACAACAAGCCATGACGGACGGTACAGAACGCACACGGTGTGAGTGCACGTCGTTATGGGATGGCGAACACTACTAGCTCGTGGTCCTCAAAGGACTAGCACTTGAAGCGTTGGCAACTAAATAGTATCAGCCTTCGGGTGGGGCTAGGGTTGGCCGTTTGTTAGAGACATTCATTGATGATAAACAATACCTACCTGGTACTCGCTGGGGGAGGAGGGGTGGTCGACTGTAGCCCCTTGCGTGTTTTGATAAAACCGTTGAATGGCTCTTATGGAGACGATTATAATAAGTGCCGTTAAAGTTCTTCTTAAGATGCAGTGGCACGGATAACACGCGCTAAGCCACCGGTGCGACAACCCCTTTGGGGCATGCGATACTATATGAAGAAAGGAAACCCGACAAACAATCCCATGGCCTTGGTAGGTCACGAATAGTATTTTAAAACTTAAATGGCGTTCCAACGGCTATATTGGGTAGTTCTTCAGTTGAGGAGCCCGTCAGTTCCCAGTGACATTTTGGCCAACGAAGTGCTACGACCCCTACCGTTGGATGACTCAATACTGCACAGGCCTCCCGCATCCACGTCGACTAATCGTAGGGCGGCGTTGAATAAGCAGTTCAGCCTCCCTGTATCAAAGCGAGAATGCGCCATAGCCTTCGCGACAATGTTTTTCAATACACCTTGCTGCTTTCAGTCTACTGAATCGATCGTTGGCCAACGCATATAAATATGCATATGTGTTCGTTTTGTAAATGATAGGCCACTAAAAAACTACAGTGCTGACTAAGTGGTCTATCAATAATGTAGGTTATCCCTTCTAACAAAAAAAACTGCTGTTTACGCCGTGGGTACCAGAAGTTCATCAAGGCGGTACTCCGATGTTGACGTGCCTCGACCACTACACCGGCAAAGTGGCAACTTGTGTGTTTCTACGTGCGGTCTATGCGTGTTTTCGATTGCGCGGTCTTGAGCGGGAGTTCTACCTCACCTGCGAGGTCCATACGAAGATCTTGATCCAAGACGTGTTTCATGACCACCTGCTGGTGACCTCTCACAGAATCCGCCGCACCTCCCCCTGAGCCCGGCAGCCCCGCACCAGGCCCATGGCCCTCAGGATCCCCGGTTGTATCCGTCTTCCTCCTCTGGGGGCCCACCTTAGCCCTGTCTCGTGCGCCTTCATGGAAATGGGAGGGGCGGCGGGAATACGGTATGGAGGCCTGCAACGATCGGGGTCTTATTTTTTCGCGATCTTGTTTGCGCACATCGGACGGATAATTGGTTGCCACTTCACTGTATGGGCGTTTCAGGGGCAGATGTAGTCCTAACCTGTGTTGGTATGATCTAGCTCATGTTGCCGGGCGGGAACCGTACGATCTTAATGATCTAGGACACGTTTGACGGGTTGAGTCTGACTGTACAGATCCTGCACAACATATCATAACCTGCCGTTATGATCTAGCAATAGATGATCAACTACGTAGATCGTGGTTTGTCCGATTTGTGTAAGCTTCGACGTACACACCCCAGTCGAAATTGTCTTGTTTCGTGCTCGATCGTTGTGGGTGCGGATCGAGGCCAACAAGGGACAATATATATTGCATCAAATCGCATGCAGGGGAAGATTTTACCCCGCCATGTTGGAAGCGGCAATGAACCGAGCAAAACGTTGGGAAGAGCGTGGAGCGTATGGTATTCGATGCGGCGAACGTTTTCATTTAAACGGCAGCGCGGAGCACTTCCTGGAAAATCGTATGTTTTTTTCGACCCATGTATACTACGAAGCGATAAAAGAAAGATGAGTGCGACGTACAACATTTCCAAGCGACTACGAAGAGCGTGTATCAAAATGCGAGCATTGTTACGGCTATGTGGACGTGCCGTACAGATACCTACAGATTGCAGTTGGGACACGTCACCCCGTACCCTAACAGGCCCGGGTGCTTGGTATTGCCGGAGCTGTGATTAGACGTCATTTTCTCTCGATTATTTTACCCTTATGAAGTCCCGAAGGAGTTTTGACAGCAGGAGTTTCACCTGAGGTGCCACTACCCGCCGTCTTGCACCTCTGCTGCTCGGCGGGCCTCTCCTCTCGGCGTCCCTTGCTCATAGGACGGGAACCATTTCCTACGGTCGAAGCCGCCGCAGGTACTGACCGCTTTCCAGACGCGGTGGAGCGGGTGCTGCCTGGTCGGGCGCCGTGGGACTCCGGCCTTCCCGGCGTCTGCACATTCTGCGGGGGGATGCAAACACATTGAGAGGGGGGATTGAGGAAGAACCCACGATGTTTTCGTGTTGGTTTTGTAAAGGACAAACCACCGAGCTACCCAGTAAGCGCTGACTGTGTGGCTCAGTCGTTCATCCTTTGTAGACGAACAAAAACAACCATGGGTGTTCACCGAGCGGGTCAAACCTCACGGATAGGGCCGGGCCGGGTCTAGTCGGGTCAGGGTGACCCGACCCGACCCGACCCGTGAGATTTACAAAAGACGCCCTGACCGAACCCGACTTGACCCAACCCGTGAGATTTGACAATTCAATCTGCTGACCCGGAACAAGGGTCGGGTCCTGACCCGTGAACCGCCCTGAAAGCATGTACCTGTGGGCTCAAGTCGCTCTCTCGCCGATCAAAGTTATCCGGGGTTGATCAGGCAGGCCCCTTCTGTAGGTAGCGCTGACTGAACATCTCAGTGGTTTATCCTTGAGAAACGAACAAGGTTTAACAAAACCATGCCACTGGGCCCTTCCCGTCTCCTTTCTCAAAGGTATCAGGAGAAGACAGGCTAGGCCTGTGAAGGACGGCCGTCTAGAATAACTACTATTAATAATACACATCACCAATCAAATGAAGAAAGAATGGCGTTTACTTCTGTGTATCGATCAAATATAGTTAGAACAATGTTGTCTTAAGTTAGTGGGGATTATTTAATCAATTTGGTTTAGGAGGCGATATGGTGAGGGGAGGCGGGGGGTTATTAAACTCTAATCCAAGACATCAACTAATTTCCACCTTCGAGGGAGGCGGTATCGCTGCGGCGGGATCGAATTAGTCTCTGCGCGCCCTTGTCGTGTAGTGTAAGCCGCGCTGGGCCTGGTGCTACGCAGAGTCATTTGAGAAGTGGGTCTCCATTTTGGGGTCGAAGAGATGTACCTGGTATCCCACTACATGGCCGTCTGGAAAGCTGGTAATCGTTGACCTACCGTTCGTTGCCAAGCATCAGGACGGTAACACGTATTATACAACACAACATACTTTCGTGGGAGGTAAAGAGTATCGACCACCTATATAGAGGAGAAATGTGTGGCTCATGATACGTAGTGCCTTCGCTGGAGTGCCTGAACTTGTTGCGAAGAAAACTGGTAGAAGTATATGACGAGGGTAGCAGTAAACTTCGAGGAGTTTTCTTGCCTGGTCGTAGTACCGGTGAATCAATGCGGGGGTAGTAGCCCTGGGCGAGAGTCTCCGGCCGATCGCAGAAGAGAGGCTTCGTTGATCCCAGGCTTGCACACGATGTACGAACTAAAGCAACGACGGAATGTTTTTTCAACAGGTATTTTCTTGCCTGGTCGTCCTTTCCGGCCTCCCCCGCGGCAGCAGCCATCCGCCTTGCGTGCGCTTTCTCCTCCGCCTGCAACCGCTCTCGTTCCTTCGCTGCCTGCGCCTCCATCCTGCTCAGCTCTACCTGAGGACGTAGACGGGGCAACAATGATCAGATCGGTGATAATGATAACGTCGTATAGCACGCAAGGAAACACACCACCTGGGATGAGCTATTGCCGAGACGATGTTCTCTAGAACAAGGGAGGGGTGGCTTTGGGGAGATCTCGTCGAGATCGTCCCACAGACGCGCTCGGCACTACTTGCACTCTCCCCGCTGTGGAAAAAAACAACTCCGAACACATTCTTCGTCGAGGTGTGTGTTTTGTTGCTTGTGGTACGGTACAGATACAGTCATCCCACGATGATAGTGGTAGCACTTTTTTTCGCCAATAATGTCACTGGGAACTGACGGGCTCTTCGCTCCTCAACCGAGGAAGTACATACTTGGTGGCGCACCCTATGTGCAGAAGCAACCTGCCAAACGTTATGTGCAGGTTGCGGGTCTGATTGGTCGAGGCTGGTCTTCTGGCCGCCCGCAGGTTTTTGGGGAAAACGCCACAAGAACGAGCGGCGGAGCCGCGTGACCGCCCCTGGCGACCCCGAGCCGCCCAAAGGGTTGGGGTTCGGGTTCAGGTTAGGGTTAGGGTTAGTTCTGGGGTCGTGTTGGTCTTGGTCGACGTGGAAAGTTGAAATCGACAACCCACGACCTGCACAAAATGTTTTGTGCCGGGCCATCCTGCGCATAGGGCGCGCCATACCTAGTGCATGCCCAATAGTGTTGGAACTCCATGTGGGTTTTACAATATTAATGGGATTGTTTTTCGGGTCGTCCTTTCGTTGTTTCTCCAAAGTTAGTTTTTGGTTAAGGAATTGGAACTCGTCAAGTGAGGAGCCTAAGACGAAATTGCTGCAACTCCTACGGTGGGATGCCTCATCGGATCAGTAGCTGGTAGGAAAAGCTTCCCCCTTAGACAGCCATTGGCCACGCGTCGCTGCTAAGCCTACTATATAGGACCTTGACCAACAAGGAAACCGTTTCCTCTCCTCGATCAAGGCAAATCGAGAGCAGCGCACAAAGGGAGAACTCTACCATGCGTCTTTGAATTACGCCTCGGAGGGCACGGCGACGTTCTGGCGCATAATAGTCGGAAGCCCCTGTTTTAGTTGCTCCATCTTTGAGGATCAGCGAAACAAGTGGGCCAGCGGGAAAAAAAGGGAAACGCTGGTCACCTACAGGAGTAACATTTTTGATGCAAATCGATGAGCACTGGGAATGCTGAACCTTATGCACGATACAGATGAAGGCAGGTACCGTGGGGGAGAAAGAAAGACACCGGTAACCACGACTTGTCCAGACAGAAGGTCGCTGTTGGTAAAACCTCCCACGAGTTGAGCTGGAAACTAAAAGTGATGGTTAAAAAACGGTATAACATATAAAATAGAGGTACAGCAGTACGCCCTATTACGGGGGACCATAGTTAATAGGACCTACTGTACACATAATAGGACCTACTGTAGACACCAAAACCTGTATAGTCCCCTGTTTTTGCCAACAATATAGGTCCATAGTTAACAGGACCTACTGTAGACACAGTAGAACCTACTGTAGACACCAAACTCTATACATTTCCCTATATTTGCTATCAATATTTGGTCCTATTTACTATGGCCCCCCGTAATAGAAAGCCCACGACTTGCGCGGATCTACAGTAGCAGACCTTGCCAATGGGTGAGTCAACCTCCTGAATCAATCGGACGAAACAATCCTGACACAGAACGTATGTTTCCCTCTGAACCCTTGCTCTTGCCTTGTACTGATTGGTCCTTTGTCGGTACATCTGGTCGATGTCGTGGTGCCGAGCTGGTTGCGATACGTCCGGGATGTACCCCAAGGAGACCTTCCGAGCATGCGCCAAACGATAGGAAGAATGGCGTAGGGAAAAAGGGACCGAACAAGCACTCACGTACCGAAGCCTGCTACAGCAAAAGAGGGCCACGTTTTAGGCATTTGTTTCTCAGCCGCTCAGGGCCCCTCGGTCGAGTGACTCCCCTGTTTATCTGCAGCCTTATTCCTTTTTATGGTTTCTGGCCTCGCGGTATGCAGCTCCCATGGGATTGGCGTTTACGCTACGCCAACACACTACGTAGCCTAACGTTAGATTTGGGTGTGTTGGCCGAGTGGTCAAGCCACGGTAGTGAAGATGGGAGCAGACCCCCTAGCTTAGCGCCAGTCCACCACAGCTCGTAGCAAAAATATATTTAAATGAAAACAATCCAAACGCAACGGGGAACGTAAGGTGGGGGCGTGGGTGGGACGGTAGTGACACGAGAAGTGTTTGTACCTGTATAATCGCTTTCTGGTGACACGCCGACCCTTGGGTACCCTGAGTCCTGGAATCAGAATGGCCGAATCGTTCGGCGATTGGGCAAGCAGACGCTGCTGAATTACGGCAATTACGTAAACCCTCAGCAGGCGGAAACCCCGACCACATGCTAAACGAAATTAAGCCGCCAAGCTGGTGTGGACAGGCGGAAGGTATTTTCAAAAGCGCGCACCACGAACTTGTGCCAGCTTTTGATGTCAAGTTCTGGCCCCTGGTGTTGCCCGCCACCACCGCCCGTGCCTCCTGCTGGTGTCTTCTCGGCACCGGCAGAAGTGCCACCGCTGCTCGCCGACGTCTTTTCGTAGGCAATCGCTAACAGGTCATGCAGTCCGAGCTTTCGAAAGAACGTGAACCTTCCACGAGAAGGTGTAACGGGGACGGGGGGGGGGGTGAAGGGCGGTAATCGTTGTCATGCATGACCATTGTCGTATGACCATAGACCCTCGCATCCCTACTATGCCGGGACGGAGCACGCCGGGTTTTCACCAACCAAACAGACATTGCTTGCACCAAGCGCGAAGTGCCGTGAGGTGTTCGGCGAGTGCATGAAGGGTGAACTGCATCCTACCAAGAACCGCTTGTGAGACGGACTTCGGCTCCTTGTGCCCACTTTGGATGACAGCGCCCAATAAGTTACTTTGTTTTCTGGCGTGGACACTTCCAGAGACAATAATGGGTAGTACTACCAGGGACACACTACGTGACACGGTAATCTCCTTTGCGCGGAGTTAGGGTTCTCCACACCGTACAATACGATTTAACTCGATAACCAACGTGGTGACCGCCTAGTGTACTACTCGTCATGCACAGCCGTCGTCGTATAACCATAGACCCTCGCATCCCTACTATGCCGGGATGTAGTACGTCGGATTTTCACGGACCAGAAAGGCTGTGCACGCACCAAGAGCGAAGCGGGGTGAGGTAATCGGTGAGTCGCATGAAGGGTGAGCTTGTGAGGCGGACGTCGACACCTTGTGATGGGGGCGGGCTTAAGATTGGTTAAGGGTTTTGTGGAAAGAGCAAAGCTGGGAGATGTGTCTGGCCGAAGTACGTGTAGTTCGCGCGGGACAGGCTGGGTAAGGTGGCCGGGCAAGGGGGTGGGCAGGCTGGGAGACGTGTTTGGCCGAACTACGTTTAGTTCGCGCGGGACAGGCTGGGCAAGGGGGCCGGGCAAGGGGGTGGGCAGAGTGGTGGTTGGATGGGAGGTGATGCGGGTCGCCCGCCGACTTACATGGAGAAGTTACAAGTTACGGACGGCGACTACCACTTAGGCACAGACACCACTGAAAAACGCCTCATCGTTCAAATATTTGAGTAAAGAGGATGATATCCCCCGTCAACCTTGTAGGTCTTGTTTCTAAAATGTTTGGCGGTACCTCTGCTTTGGGCGGATGTCGGCGAACCGGCGAGTGTGGGGTCGATCTTTGACGATACGTTCCAGCAAAGCCCAGGACAGCTGAACCCGAAAGTGAACCTCTTTCTTGCTGCGCCCCAAACTCCCTTGGTAGTGACTCCCGTATTCAATAGACCCTTCCTGGCTCGGTGAAGGGTAGTACGCATGGAAAGCGCCAGAAGGGGGGGGGCGAAGGAAGGAATGGCGTTCGTTTTAATGGTTTATTGCTGCGAATCCTGACGAATTGAAACTGTACGGGTAGTCGCCGTGCCTGCACGCACTTCTTTCTGGCCGCGGCGTCGACTTTTGTGGTCGATAAGACGGGCATGGTTGTCACTTGCATTGGGGGAAACCGACCATCAGCAGGTCAACAACGTAATTTCTGACATGCAAGGGCGAGTCCTATATCTGGGGAACATAGTAATCATAACCGAATGTGGTGCGTAAACACAGGGGCACATATAGATTTCTGCGTCCGTCGGGGGTTCCGTAATAGCCTTTGTGGCTCGGTCAGGGTGGGCACTTCAATGTCCGCCACTGTACCTCATACTGCCGCAACCAAGTAGGCCGGTTGTCCCTCGATTGGGGCACCATCTTCCACACCCTCTGGCACTTAGCGAGCCCCCCACCCGCTCCGCGATTCTCCTGCTCGTTTCCTCCCGGGTGCTCCGCCCCCGGCATCCTCTTAGACTCTGTCGCGATTGCCGAAGATCGTCGTGAGGGAGATGGGTGGTATTTTCTGTTGCTTTCTCCGGCAGGGTTCTTGCCATCGTCGAGGGGAGAAGTAGCCTCGTGCTTGGAGACGTTGCGAGTTGGCCGGCCAGGAAGTTTCCCTCCTCCGTGTCTCCCGGTGAACTTTTGACGGGACTCTTGAACCGCCTCCGCATGGGCTTTATAGCCCCCTAAGAGGGAACGCCTCCTGGTAAAGTAGGTATAGTTTGCGGGGAGTTCGGGTGCACCGATGGGTTACGGGGGCTTCCTCTGTGGCATATTGTTTAAGCCGTAAAAACAGTTTCAGTGCTAAATGTCCATCGGAGCGCATGGCAGACGGTAGCGGTGCTATGCCGCGCGCGTGGTTATCGGTTCCTTCGTGATAAGTACCGGGTAAAAGCGGTTATATTGGTAACCCGCAACGTCGCACGAGACGTTTCTGCGTCCTTCACAAACGTATACCCCCGACACGTCCCGTTCCATCACACACCCCCTGCCAACGACACAAAAATAATTGAGCTCCTGCTGCACACGGCAAGAAAAACTCTACTATGCGTACGTACGTACGCAGTTGCGAGCATCTGCGTGTCATCTGGTGTTTTGCGCGCGAAGCGTCCCTGCGTCCGCCGCCAACCTTTTTTCCCTTTTGAGGTCCTCTTCCGCGACGCACCTCTGTCAACCAACACAACAATATATAGAGTACCTTCCGCCAGCAGCGCCCTTTCCCGCCACCCCCGTCGGGAGACTCAAGCCGGCCAGGTTGCTCTCGAAGATTTCCAAATTTCTGGCAGCATGTTGCTCAGGGGTCTCCTCCACTTCCGCTTTCCTTTTCGCCCCCACCCCATGCTTCCCGCTCACGCCCTTCCCCGACTTTCCAGCGCCACCGAGTGCCGACCGCGCCCCCTCTCGTCGTACTTTACCATCGTTGGCGGGTTTCTTATTCCCGGCCAAGGACGCTGCTGATGTTGCCACGGGGACCATCGTGGTGGGCAGCCGGCTGCTGCTGCTGCTGTTTCTTCCGTCGGATGCTAGCAATGGTGTCGCGGGGCGTGCTTTGTGCGGTTCTTCTGCCGCGCTAGCTTTCGCGAACCAATTCACTGGAGAAGAAGCGTTTGCTGCAGCTTCGGTTTGGGGGGACCCGGACACGTTGTTGTGCGCGCGCTGGAGACTGGGGAGGAGGGATGCCGAGGAGGAGGACAGCCGAGGAGCACGGGGGTCAGTGCCGCCGCCGCCGACGACGACGACGCCGCCGCCGCTGCCTGTGGTTCCTCTGCTGCCTTGGCTGGGTGCAGTGCGGAGGCCGCTCCTGAAATAAATTTCAATTTCGGGAAAAAAAACGGCGTCGATGAATGGTCTGCCGTAGAATCAACATTTTTTTTAACTGTGTTCGTCTTGAAAGGGAGGGGGTGCTGCGCCCCAAACTCGGCGGTGTCACGACAATATCAACCTTCCGAATACAAATATTAAGATATGGCTCAACCCCCCGAGAATAGGATTCTCGGAGGTAGGGCTCTGTGGTGGGGTTCTCTGCTCAAACGATCCCTCAAACTCAAGCTCAGAGTGGGCGGTGGACGGACATAGATTCCATAAGACACACATACTCGTTGCAGGCGGAGGTATTGCGGTGGGCCTTTGGGCCTTTTCTACTGGTTCGCGGGATATTTCTATTGGAGTAAAGACCGCGCGTGGGTGACTTGTTGCGTGCGATCACATTCTTCCACCTTCCACCCCACATGCAACGTGGCGGAAAATTCAGGGGTGCCTATCTCAAACAAAAATACGCCCCGGCATAAATTCACCAACCATTGTCGGTGGGAGACAGAAGTAATGGTCGACTCTCCCCTGGCGTATATAGAACGGCACAGGTCATCACTGTTCGGAAACATCCCATGCAGGAGGTTGCATCCATCGCTGGGAAGCAGTCTCGTTGATCATGCTCGCAAGGAACGACAAGGCTGGACCTCTCCCCTTCTAAAATAGCCACCGGCATCCATCCGTCTTCCCCACTCGTTCTTTCCAGGCCGCGTCACAGCTTCACTTGCTTTGGTCGGGCGGTACACGGCCTCCCAGTGACAAACAAAAAACGAAAGATGGCCACCTGAGGCCGACATGCTGGCTGCACATGACGCCGTAACCACCAACTCCCGGAAAGCTCAACAGAAGTTGGGTAAGCTGGTTAATCAGGGTCGGCACGCTGCACACACAGCATCGCTGGAGGGGCTACCGCAGACGGCACGCCCACCCGGACCACGCGACCCGCTGGGGGGGAGCGAGACTAAGGCCTTCGCCAAAGCTCGCTACAGAAGTTTACAAGGGGCGGGAGCCCCTGCATACCTTAGGGCTAGGCCAACAGACTAGCTACGTGTCATACCCGCAGCGGAGTTCGTGGGCAGGGGCAGGCACTTCATGGGCATTGAGGAACACGGGGCAGTGAGGTGCCCCTGCTGCGACGCAGTCGACTTGGACACACGTCACGCACGCATCTGTCCCAGAGCAGGAGCGCAGGTAAACCACCAGCATCAACCGCTGGTCCACGCGATCTCCCGCACACTGAAGCGGCTGGGAATCCCACACCAAGTCGAGAGCAATCGAACCGTTCACTGCAGACCGGAACCTGCGGATGGACATCGTTGTTAGAATAATAGGTGTTCGGGACGCTCCTAACAGGGAATACAGGGAGAAAGTCCATCCTGCTGGACGTCACCCATGCAGACCCGCAAGCGCAGGTCCACCTGCGAGGAGGCAGTGCTGATCACGATAGATCAGCTGCCTCTACCTCCGAGGCGCGCAAGCGCCAACACTACGCTCGTGCGGGACATGTGTCCTTCGACGAACGGAGCCACAAACTTGCCACCTTAGCGGTGGAAAGCTTCGGGCGCCTCGGGGTAGAGAGCAGCAACTTCATCGACCAGCTGGCAGCTTGCGTCGTAGGGGGGAGGCGGATCGATGGAAAGAAAGGGGGTGGTGAAGGAACGCCTGCTCCAAATAATCTCGGTGACTACACAGGTAGCCATTTCGAGGCGGGTGGCGCGCTTCAAGCTCCAGCTTAGGGACCGCCAGGAAGTAAGAAGGAACAGGGGAGGGGGGGATGACAGATCCACACCGATGGCGTGGGGATGGAGCCTAGATGCGGCCTAGCATTTGAGAGTAGAACACAATGAGAAGGAAGGAGCAAAGACAACAAATGGAGTAGACCAAGTTCAAGCTGAAAGTTGGAACAGAAAGGAGGTAGACTTGGTGCATAGGTTTCCTTTTCTTTCCGACGTTTTCTTCTTTTGGGGATGCTAGGAGTGATCAAAGTTGAAGGCCATGCTGCACATTTTCGGATGGCAAGCATAATAAAAATAACAACTATATAAACTGAACACAGGGGACGGTAGAGAGCCGCCCCCCCCACTGCTTGATACAAGGTCTTCCATCATAGTACTACAATACTTAAAATATACAAACAACACGTACTACGTACGTAGTACGCGCGATCGAAGTATCCGACGCAGTTGTTAAGGAACAAACAAATGAATAACAACGTCGAATAAAAAACGATATGCTACGAGTCTGCATATATGACATGAGGCTATGTAACACATAAGTTATGTACAAAACACGTATAATAGTGTGTGTATTCTTCACATTAAACCGTTCTTCTACTCGTCGACATCCAGCGCACCCGTTGTCCGTGCTGATTCTTCACCCTAGGAG